>LPNX010557780.1:22372-38578 GCA_001517045.1 Pseudotsuga menziesii
TTGAGTTAGGAATTAGTATAAATAGAGAGTGAGCCTCTCTATCTATCACACATTCACTCACACTCAGTTCTAGAACATAACTGAGAGAGAAGAATTTCTAGGACAAGAGAGAGAGAGAGAGAGACTACTGCTGTCGGGAGATCATCTTACCATTTTGGGGTTTTACTTTTGGTGTTAATTCTATCTCTGAGGAAGTTGCGGGGTTTTCTCCTTTATGGTTTCCCTGAGGAAAAATTTTCTATTCATTTTCTTTTATGTTTGATTGTTGTGCTTTTTATTCTCTCAGTTAAAGATCCTAATATAATGCTAGCTTAAATGATAAAAATATAACATGGTATCAGAGCTAACCTGAGAAGAAGACACTATGCAGCTGCGAAAACTAGGGATTCCTACTTTTTGGATCTCTCTCCACATATTTTCAGCAAAAGAGGGTTCGACTGACTCTCTTTTCTAGGGTGCATCTTTCTGTCGAAGCAAAATTTGATTCTGAGTATTTTTAGTTTTTGACTCAACACTACTGCCGAAAATTAGGGCTTTCCACAGAAGTGGAATTTTTTAGTGAGCCCAGGCCTGGATTGATCTCCTCCTTAAAATAAAATTTTAGAGATCAATATCAAAGCTTTTGGTTGGATAGAACTCCAGGAAAGTCAAACCCTAATCTGCTCCTAAACCAGCTCTGCAGAAATTCAGCTCCAGATCCAGATTCGACATCTTAACCTGGTAAGATCTAAATATTTTGCATTTCCATTTGAGGTTATCATTTAATATGTCACATCATAAAAAGATTCATGAAAAGCTTGAGGGAGATGATAACTTCTAAGCCTAGAAGTATAGGATCTCCCTGATACTGGAAGAAGATGAGTTGGACTCCTACATCAATGAGGAGGTTCTAGTTCCAGAGGGAGATAAGGATAAGGACTTACACAAGAATAAATTGGTCATGGCTAAGAGGATTATTGTTGATTCAATCAAGGATAACCTTACAACATAGGTGTCCTCCCTAAATACACCTAAAGCTATGTTTGATGCCCTGACCAAACTGTTTGAAGGAAATACCATAAACTAGAAGATGACCTTGAGGAACAAGTTGAAGAATGTGAAGATCCAGAATACATAAACCATACATTCATACTTCACAAGGGTCTCCCAGATCAAAGAATAACTTGAAGCAGTGGATGAAGAAGTGGACAATGCAGATATTGTAATGACCACCTTGAATGGTCTCCCTAGAACATGGGACTCTTTCATTCAAGGGATCTATGCCAGAAAGAAGCTAGTCAAGTTCAGCAGACTATGGGAAGAATTCTCTCAAGAAGAAGCTTGAATAGCAGCTCGAGAAGAAAAGATGGGAAGTAAAGGTCAAGCTCTTATAGTACAATCCAAGAAGAGCAAAACAAATCATCACAAAGGTAAGCATTCTCATCCTAATAAATTTAATAAGAATCAACCCACATTCAGATGCTTCATATGTGATGAAAAAGGATGCTATGCTAAAGAATGTCCTAATAACCCAAATATCTCTAACAAGAAGAAGGGAAACAAGAGAAGACATCATGCTCATGCTGCAGAAGATGATGAACCCTCCAAAAAGAGAATCAAGTAAGAAAGTGATGAAGAATATGTTTTGATTTCCTCTCTCATGGGAAACACCACACATGGAAGCAATGATTGGCTTATAGATAGGGGGGCTTCCAAACATATGAAGGGATTCAAAGAATCCTTTGTGAAACGATCAGAACATGAATCACCCCACAAGGTGAAGCTTGGAGATGACTAACAATATCCAATAAAAGTTAGTGGGGAATCCTCCCATTAGAGGAAATTTCAATTTAAAATGGGCCTTTAAAAAATAATAGAAATTCCATGTCATAATACATTAGCCAATCAAAATACTTTAAAATTCAAAAAGGGAGCACCTCTTAAACAATTTTTCAATATAAATTTGGGGATAGGTATCATAAAAAAACCTACTTTTTTTGTTCGTATTTTCGAAATATCTCCCTATGTTTTTACTCAAATTTTGATTGGGAGAGATCGTTGGGATGAGAAATAAAATTCCGCATCCATCAAGTACCCCCTCGGTATACTTTTGACGGGCCCTGCTACCCCTAAAACAAGAAATACCTGAAAAAATGTGATGATATGTCATCATCATGTTTTTCTAGGTATTTCTTGTTTTAGGGGTAGAAGGGCCCATCAAAAGTATGCTGAGTGGGTACTCGTTGGATGTGGAATTTAATTCCTCATCCAACGAGCTCTCCTAATCAAAATTTGAGTAAAAACATAGCGAGATATGTCGAAAATACGAACAAAAAAAAGTAGTTTTTTCTTTTCTTCCTCCAAAATTAATAAATATTATTTTATTATTTTAACTATTATTTTATTAATTTTCCTTAGGAGACCCATTTTGAGTTGAAATTTCCTCTAATGTATAAGCTAGACTCTAGAAAGTCTATAACAATGAAGTATTTATTGTTTGTACCAGGACTAAAGAACAAACTCCTCTCCATATCTGCATTAGATGCAAAAGGCATGAGGGTTGCATTTGTAGATGGCCAAGTTCTCACGTGGCCAAAGGGGAAGACTATTTATGATGTAGTAGTAATTGGGGAACAAGAGGGAGGTCTATACAAATTGAAGGGACATCCAAAACAAGTCTTGATCCATGACTCGGTAGAACCAAATGAACTTTGGCATCGAAGGCTTGCACATGTGCACCACAGAGCACTACCACTTGCAAGAAAAGTTGTTGAAGGACTTCTATAAATTCAGACAAAGCATGACGGTGTCTTCAAAGGATATGCAAAAGGAAAGAACACAAAGAAGACATTTCCAAGTAGCAAAAGCAAGGCAAAAGGAATCTTGGAAATCATTCACTCCAATGTATGTGGCCCAATATCATCCGGTTCATTAAGCACGTATGTATACTATGTATCTTTTATTGATGATTTTTCTAGGAAGACATGGATATAGGTCTTGAAGAACAAAGATGAAGTATTCAGCAAGTTCAAGGAATTCAAAGCCTTGATTGAGAACCACATTGAAAATAATATGAAGACCTTTCGATCATATAATAGCGGAGAATTCACATCAAATGAATTCAAATAATTATGCAAATATTCAAGGATTAAGAGGGAGTTATCCACAACATAATGGGATTGCAAAAAGGAGGAATAGAATGATCATGGAAGCTGTAAGAGAAATGCTTGATCAAGATCTTCCCATGCATCTATGGGAAGAAGCTTCCAAAACAACAATGTATGTACAGAACCATACTCCGCACAGCGTACTCAAGAAGAAGACACCTGAAGAAGTATTTTCTGGTAAGAAACCAAAAGTCATCCATCTCAGAATATTTGGATGTCCAGTGTACATACACATTATGAAAGAAAAGAGGAAAAAGTTAGATCCTTTAGGAAAGAAGGCTATATTTGTGGGATACTCTGAAAGCTCAAAGGCTTACAGAATATACTTCCCAGGATTCAAGAAGATCAACATCAGCAGGGATGTAACATTTGATGAAGACTCTATTTACAACAAATCCACAAAGAGGCCTACTAAAGATCCTGAAGAAATAGAAGCACCCAAAATTCATCACACAACCATGAACGAAGAAATTCAAGAAAAAGATCGAGAATTAGAAGAACCTCAAGAACCTGTAGATCCACCTCAAGAGAAGAATCCTCACAAGAGGAAACCTGCTTGGGTACGAGAAGCTATCCAAGGTGTAGAAAGATATGGGGCTCCAGAAGAAAATCATAGAGAAAGAAAAAGGACCAGGTCCTACTCCGGGTATGTAGCCTTGTTATGTGACTTCATCGATAAAGAACCTTCCAAGTATGAAGAAGCAGCAGAAAGGAAAGAATGGAAGGATGCTATGATCAATGAGTATCAATTGATCACGAATAATTATGTCTGGGATGTTGTCCCTAGACTAAAGGGGAAGTCTATTGTAACTTCCAAATGGATCTACAAGATCAAGCATGCTACAGATGGCATCATAGAAAAATATAAAGCAATATTTGTAGCTCATGGATTCTCCCAGAAAGAAGGAATATATTATGAAGAAACTTTTGCACCTACAGTTAGATACACTTCCATTAGATCAGTACTTGATCTGGATACAGTGATCAAATGGAAGATACACCAAATGGATGTCAATACTACTTTCTTGAATGGTGTAGTGGAAGAGGAAGTGTATGTGGAGCAGCCACTCAGTTTTGAGACATATGACAGGGAGACTCATGTGTGTAAATTGAAGAAAGCCATGTACAGTTTGAAATAGGCACCCAAGACATGGTACGATAGAATTGACAGCTTTCTTTCCAGTTTGGGCTTTACCAAGAGTAAAGCAGATTCTAACCTTTACTACAAGGTTGAATATGGTAACCTAGTGATACTCCTACTATATGTAGATGATATATTTGTGACAGGTATGGATGGGTTGATTTTTTATACAAAGAGGAAGCTTGCTGGCAAGTTCAAAATGAAGGACTTGGGGATGATGCACTATTTTCTAGGCATGGAGGTGTGGCAGAATGCAGATGAAATTTCCCTAGGACAAAGGAAGTATACGATAGAAATCCTGAAGAGATTTAGGATGATGGATTGCAAGGCCATGACCACACCTATGGCATCGAACCTAAAGCTATTGAGCGATGCTTCATCAGATTCGGTTGATGCTACAATGTATCATCAGATGATTGTGTCCTTGATTTACTTGACAAATACAAGATCAGATATTTGCTTTGCTGTGAACACCTTGAGCCAATTGTTATATTTTTATCATTTAAGCTAGAATTATATTAAGATATTTAACCAAGAGAATAACAAGCACAACAATCAAACACAAGAGACAATGAACACAATGTTTTTCCTCGGGGAAACCATAAATGGAGAAAACCTCACGACTTACTCAGAGATAGAATCAACACCAAAAGTAAAAAAACCCCAAAACAGTAAGATGATCTCTCGACAGCAGTAGCCTCTTTATTTCTAGCCCCAACAACTTATTCTTTCTCAGCTATGCACTACAACTGAGTGTGAGTAAGTGTGTGATAAATAGAGAGGCTCACTCTCTATTTATACTAATTCTCGACTTGACAATAACTCATTAGGGCCGAATTCTCTAGGAGAGTCTAATAACCCTAGGGCCCCAAAAATGCGGGGACTTTAACCCTTTAACAATAGGAGGGTTACCCACAATGACTTGACATGACTTGTTTACATTATTGAATCTCTCAATAGGAACATCGGGGCATGACATGACTTAAATACATTACAGACACTTCCCGAAATAAACATCGGGGTACAAGACATAAGATATACAAGTGAATACATTCTGAAGTGACAAATACATCAACACTCCCTCTTAACTAGGAAGGTATTCTCTCAACACATTTTATCAGTACGGGTCTTCTTCTCTATATCATCTAGATCATCAATGAGTTCTCATCATCTTCATCTTCAAGTCATCTTCATCTTCAAGTTATCTTCATATTCAAGTCATCTTCATCTTGATCTAGATCATCACTACTGGATCATCTCTGCTGGATCATCATCACTAGATCGGGATCATCATCACTCGATCGGGATCATCATCACTCGATCTGGATCATCACTGGGTCATCATCACGGGTGCTATCTCTTGATTCTTCTCGTCATAGGAAGTTCTACAGATCCAACCCTTTTTCATGCTGGATGTACATATACACTGCTAGTCCTTTTTCATACTGGATGTATCATCACAGAGCTAGTTGTTGGGGCGCATACTCCATATTGGGTAACTCCGCGGTTAGTTAGGAAACTTGTAAGCGGAGCTATGGGTCAAAATAGTCTTAGGGGTGTCAGGGTAAGTCAAAACCCTCCCTTTTTGTAATAAACCCATGGTTTAAATTCAGGGTTTAGGGTTTTTGTGGGTGCCCATGGTTTAAGACCATGGTTTTGTAAAACTGCGCAGTATAAATAAGCGCTTATGTAAAATGGAGAGGTTAGGCTTTTTGATGTAAAGAAAGATAAGGCGAAGTAAGGTTGGTTTTTGTAAGGAAAGGACAAGTCCCAGCTGTGTGCGTGGACGACCTCTGCAGCTATGTGCGCAGAGGGTTTTGTAAGGAAGAAAGAAAGATCTGCAGCTGTGTGCGCAGAAGCCTGCTGCTGTGTGCGTGGCTGTTAAGAGCTGAAGGAATCTGCAGCTGAGTGCGCAGATAAACTGTGGTTTTGAGGAAAGAGGAATAAAACGCAGTTTGTGGACGTAGCCCCTACACTGGGGGTGAACCACGTTATATTTGGTGTTGTGGTTTTGTTGTGTTGTTTCCGTTTCTGTCATTTTCATGCATTAAACTGAATATATCTGATAATATAAGATCTCTGCTAATACTAAGCTTCGCTGTGAATTCCCCGTAGTGGGTTGTGCAAGTTTGGTTTGTTTATTATACTGTGAAGTTATATGTGAATGAATGATAAGTTAACAAGAAGTTGATTAATAATTGTTTAGAAAGGCTAAGGTACAGTAATACCCCTCTCTGCATGCAGAAACCTGATTCTGCGGCACCCCATTGCTGTTTCGGGTGAGACTGCAACCTGCGCGCAGGTTGTTGCCGAAAGGGCCAACACAGTGGGTCTTTTGTTGGTGCGACGTATAAGCGTTAACCCGGGTCTGCCCATGTGCCCAACAAATTTGTTCCGTTGCTGGTTGAACTTAGTACCTGCTCACGAGGGGTTTACCTTGTACCACAAGGGCTATGTTCTGGAGGCCCTCGGTGAAGGACATCAGTGATTGGTTCACTGAGACCTGTTTGCAATTCGCGCAGTAAGAAAATACGAACCTGTGTCGAAGCGCAAGTGACTTTTTACAACGGTATGTTTTTTGTGATACTTATGAAATTTTCTTTGGTCGTTTCCATATAGAATTGTACCAGTGGTTGTCTAGGTTAACAGAAAGAAGGATGAAATTTCAAACTCAACGGATTCCTGCGTGGACCCCCGCAAGGGTCAACCTTGTGCAAAATGTGAATAACGAGGTATCTCACGCTGTCGACTTCTGGACGACGCGCACGTTGGAGACCTTTGTGACAGAGTTCTCCATTGATACAAGCACTTCTTTCAGTGAAGCTGAACGGCAGTTCTTTAAAGGGCCCCGTGGTAAGTTTTTAAATTCCTTAAGCTTAAAGATTAAAATACTATTGGTTGAAAAGGGCATCTTATTATTTGAGTCAGACTGCTAGTACTAACATATGTTTGCAAGAGAAAATACCTTCGACGCGCAAAGTGGGTTGTCCCAAAGTGAGCAACGGTACAAACAAAATTTTGAATCCTACTCTTCAGGACAGACCACCGCACTTCCCCCTGACAGCCCTTCACAATCTGACCCCGAAGGCCACCCTCCTGTTACACCCCAGCGTCGCTTTGTTACCCCTAAGGTTCGGTCGCAGTGTGTCCGGCAACCAAGTCCAAGTATACTGTCCAGAGGTCAACCTAACCCCATAAACCCCCCCCCGTCAACGCCCTGCCCTCCTCCTCAACCTCCCAAACCCAACATGGCCCACCTAGCTGATGATATTAAGCTGCCCATTTTCAAAGGCACGGGATCAGAAGACCCAGAACAGTTCTAGTTTTTGTGTGAGGTCGTCTGGACCACGAAGAGTATTACCAACCTAGATCTGAGAACTGCACAGCTTATTACTTCCTTTCGCGACCGGGATTTGACCTGGTTCATGAAATTCTCCAGTAATCAGCACCCCAATTTGGATGAAATCAAATCCGCCCTCATTAAGGAATTTAAGAAACCGAAATCAGAATCACAGAGCATCACTGAACTCAAAGAGATTCAACAACGGCACGGAGAACCCATGTGGGACTTCGACCAGAGATTCAAAGTCTTATTAGACCAAGTAAGCTTTACTATTAGTCCTGCGCAGCACAAGGAATGGTTTATTGCTGCGTTACGGCCGCATATCAGAACGCCGCTCATGCAACAGAAGGTTGCTGACCAGCAAGAGGCTCTGGAAATTGCAATGAAGCTAGAAACCGCTCCCGTCGGAGACAATTCTGGTCTTGCTCAAATCCAAGCACAATTGGCAGCAATGGACCTAGAGCTTCATGACATGAAGAAAGCTAAAACCAGTCAAGAGGAGGTCTGGTGTACGCAATGTCGCTCCGAGGGTCACGATAGGGACCAGTGCCCCATGGCCAGAAATTATCTTACCGCGGGCACGCCCACCCAATTCAATACCGGTGTGATATATTGTGAGATTTTCTGCACCCCTGGCCAGCATCACCCTGAGCACTGCCCTCTTCTTCAGAGATATGTCCCAGTTCCCAAAAACCCCTACTGCCAGTTTTGTAAGTCTGTTGGCCATAACGAAGAAGAATGTCGCAGCTATGACCTTATGCGAGAGCGCACCTCTGATGCTTACCGAGTCCACAATGAAAACCAGAATAATGATGGTTATCGATACCGAGGTGGAAACCCTGGCAGAGGTACCTTGGGTGGTCGCAGCCGTGGTGGAATGACCGGTAGAGGTAGAGGCCAGGTTGTGTGTTACAATTGTAACCAAGCTGGTCATTTGGCTCGCGACTGTCGAAACCCCACTACGACATGTCAGTATTGCCGCGCAGTAGATCACGTCATTGAACAATGTCCTCAGCTCGTTACAAAGATACAGGAAAATAGCCGTAGCCCTACCCCAAGTATTCAGTTGATTTCCGTGGAACAAAGACCTGCCCCAGCTCTCAATGTGGTCACCCGGAGTGGAGCTACGACACATACTCAAGACTCGCCAAGACAACCTACCATAATGAGCCCACAACAGGTCTGTAAAAAAGGCCTTGCCCTTGGTCCGGCGAAGGATACCACACCAGTCCCGGAGGTCCGGTGCGCTAATGTTGATGGCGCTGTAGACATACCCGCGCGGCAACACCAGCAGGCGTCGCAGCTACAGGGGACCTCGACGGATAAAGTAAGTACACTATCCTCTTTCTTGCAGAGCTGTATGAAACTCTTGCACAATCAGAACGCTCTAAACGAGCTGCAAAAAGTTCTTACTGTCACAGACCATCAGAGAGGAATTGATCAGGAGAAAACTGTTAGTCGTGTCCGACGAACGGGAAGGGAAATGAGGCTGAATGTTCAGATAGGAGAATATGATATGACTGACGTCATCCTCGATCTGGGATCAGACGTCAATGTCCTCCCTAAGCAGACGTGGGGACAAATGGGAACGCCTTCCCTAGTTTGGTCACCTATACAGCTGCGACTAGCTAACCAGCAAAGGATTATACCGCTAGGGAGACTTCTTAGTGTCCCAATCGACATTGATGGGGTCAGTACTCTGTCAGATTTTGAAGTTATTGAGATCATTGATGACAGCAACCCTTACCCAGCCCTGCTGGGAATTGAGTGGGCCATGGCCAATGCTGCAATCATCAACCTTAAAAGGCGGCAGATGACCTTCGAAGGAAATGGCCTGCGCGTTATTATCCCCCTCGATCCATCCCAAGGAGAAAGATATACAGAACCACTCAGAGATGAAGGGGAGCAGGATACTTTAGACCACATCTATAACATCACAGCCACGGATGCAGATTATGTCGAACCTAATGCTGATGGTGTAATGGATTGGCAATGTGATAGCTCCTGCATGTCTGATTCAGACGATGGTCTGGAGAATTGGCAGCAACGACTGTACGAGCTACATGGCCATAGGTGCGCACAGATCACTCAGTCTCTTCGATGCCTCAGAGCACATCCTCGTGAACTGCCTTCCCAGGTCGGGATGACTGACCTTGGACACACTATTCTGCGGATTCCAGACCAAGTACCTCAGTCTCAGAACATCCAGCATCTGGAAATAACAATAGGCGCTACCACAGCATGGGGGGCCGACCCTACAAAAAGTCAGCTCCGACGGAGAACCTACCAGAAGGTCGCGCGCACCACATCTATAAGACAAGCTCAAGACGTGCGACGTAAGTTTCAGGGGCAGAGCCAAGACGCTCACACCTCAAATTTAATCATCCTATCGCGGATATTACCGGGTTGGGTCGCAGCGCACTATTGGGCCGCAGTTTCTTATCGCCCCGAGGCTGCGACCATGCTTCTGCCACAGACCGAAAATGTTTCGAGGCCCAAAATTCGACCGTTGGGAGGTAACCAGTTTGGCGGCAGCGGGATTTTAAGTGCTTTAAATGACTGTACTAAGAACGGTACCGGCAATTACGTCCCGCAAGGACAAGATCTTCATCCGATTTGGTGCCTTCAATGCACTGTCCTCCCCGATTTGATTGCTAGTGTGTATAAGAAGATTCCTAAGAAAGGAAAAATCACATTCTGCATTCCTTTAAGCTTTGTGAGTGAACCCATGACCACTGAACGTGAGATTGACGACTTGGTCCGAGAATTCGAGCAAGAGGGTCTGATCACCTGCTCTACTCGGTCGCCTTCCATAGCTCACTGTGAAGCCACTCCCCCAGCACCACCACGGCCGATGCAGACACGGTCTGCCAGGAAAAAGTCTAGAACTGAAATTCGCACCAAACGCAACCAAGACCGACCGCAGCAAACAGGGCAAACATCAGCAGCTCATCCCATGGAGCCCTCTGGTTCCGCCCAGGCCCCGGCCAGGGGAAGGGAGAATATTCCGCCGCCACGACCACCATACTTACCACCTGTTCGCCCAGGCACCACGCTACCCCGGCGAACAAAGCAGTTTACATTAGCCACACCTTCATTACCATCAGGAGTGCAGCTGATTGGCAGTATGACAGGGAAGATTGATCAGCTTAAGTATAGCGATCATGACACCAATGAATATGGCAAGTTCCCACAGTTTGACCCAGCCGAATACCTGCACCACGTCAGGTACCCCGACCATGAGGTCACGCTACTGGAAGTGCAAGCATGGGCTGCGGGTTTGGACAAAGCTGGCCTACTCACGCTATTCAACATTCCCCATTTCGGACGCGGTATACATGTGACTGTAGTGGCCAAGCAGTTACTAGCCTTGGTGCATGACGGCTATCTATGGATAGGGGACCGACAAGTTCCTATTGACGCAGCCCTTATCCATAGGATCACAGGATTACCTATGGTAGGACCAGATCCGGGAACCGAGTTTCCATCCAAACATGAAGACACAAATCTCGCGCAAACCATGAAGGAGCGGTTTGGCCTGACAAAAGGGAAACGAGGGTATCACACTTCCGCGATTCGGGAACAACCCATTCGGTTTGCAGCTGAACTCTTAGCCTGCAAACTTATAAGGAAATGCAGGCCAACTGAAGTTCCTGCGTCGAGGGGTATACTTATAATTGGGCTGGCTATCTTGCGAAGGAGTTTTTGGAGGATGCCCGTGATGCGCAAGAAAAAGGTAGACCTTTTCATTATTCATGGCTTATAATCCTTATTGCATTAGTTGGATGGAAAGAACCCACTGAAGCTCAGTTTGCCGAAATAAACCCCGGCACACCGGGAGCAGCAAGGTATGCCTCCCTTTGGGTATCCACAGATAAGGAAACTCAACAGATGACGAACACTGTGTTCGTATTCTATGCTATGAGCCTTCACTATGAGATAGTGCAAACACCTCGCCTTACCAACGAAGTGTTCTCTCAGTACGAGGGGATCGCGCACTTTAGCGCCGACATGCATCATGTTTTCTTTCAAGCTCGTGCAGATCCTCAACGACAATGTTTCAAGTTACCATATGTAGTCACTGAACTAGATATCCAGCGGATCGTTCAGCAATGGCCGGCTGAATGGCTGAAAGATTTAGGAAAAAAACCTTCTATTCCGGTTCCTCCAGCTACCAATATTGGCGCAGGTACTAGTCAGGCACAGCAGCAAAGCCCGTTGGAAGATAGCGAAGATCCAAGTGATTCTCAGATAAATGATAACGACCAGAGTAGTGATAGTGAACAGGATGAACAAGATGAGCAGGATGAATGGGATGAGGAGACGGTCAAGACCATAACAGATCCTACCCCACCGACGAAGCGCAAGTCACCAGAAGTAGCCGAGGTAACCAAGCCACAGCCTCGCAAAAAGTTAAAGGCATCAAAGGATAAATATATCGAGGAGGAATCCTCTGTCACGATGAGTGCACTGGAGCATGCTCTTGAACAATCTACGTTGGTGCTTACTAAAAAATGGTCTGAATTCGCGGAGCTACATCTTGCCAGCCTCGCAGGTCTCGCAACCAGGGTATCAGAGTTAAAAGAGCTAATCGCAAAACCAGCACCCAGTACTGCGGCAAGCAGCACTATGGAAACCCTGCAGTAGGACAGTAGGCAATGGCCACTTAGGGATCCCCAGGGACAGGTTTCAAGCACAACTCTGATGCAGCCTGACATCAATTCTCGACCCCCGACAAATATAACTGCAGAGCTTGATTATACAAAGATACCTATGTCAGAGTTGCACCTCCGACAGCTCGCGATTACAAAGGAGATCCATACCCGAGCTCAAGTGTCACAAATCCAACTGGAAGAATCCATCAAGAAAAACAAAACTTCCGCCGCACGCCTACAAGAGATCGCGCAACAGAAGAAAGAGGCCGAGCAGACAACAACCACGCTACTGCAAGCATTGGATGAGGCATGTCGGAGTCTGTCTGACTCCGACATACAGGAAACAGAGGAACCAAAGCAGAAGATTGCTAAGATGAAAGACTATGCCCAGCAGGCCCACAGTGAATTGGAACGGATGAAGATAGAACATCAGCAACAAATTGCAGAACTTCAACTGCGCATTCCCCCTGAGACTCCTCCAGAGGTCCGAGAACAGCGCCAGCAGGATATCAAGGCTTCAGCAACAAAAATATCAGACAACATGGCTAGTGTCGCAAAACTAATGGAAGACAGTATAGAAGCCTGGGCAAATCTACAGGATCATCCAGATGTAGGGAAGATTCAGGAAACCATCAAGTTGCGCCAGGATGAGCTCGATGCAGTCCGAATAGAGATCAAGACGCTGCCACCTATGCAGAAGATGGCTAAAGTAAAACGCAGCAAGGAACTTCAACAGGAAATCGAGTCTTGCAGGACAAAGGTGACAATGCTGGAAAGTGTGTTACAACCCCTGGTTGATGAAGCCTTAAAATTGACCAATGCTGCGGAAAGCCAGCTCAAAATTTTGAAGACATATGACAATTTTGCGCAGGAAAAGGCTGATACAGACTCTTCTTCAGTATTACAGGAGATGGTGGAAAAGGAGAAAGCCACTGATGAGATACTGCATAATCTCACCAGTCGCTTCCAGACCCTCGCACAGAAGATTCGCCCACCAGAGAAGATGAAGAGTGTCCTGGGACGGGCCACTAGTGAGTCTTAGGGGCCTGTTGGGGTGCATACTCCATATTGGGTAACTCCGCGGTTAGTTAGGAAACTTGTAAGTGGAGCTATGGGTCAAAATAGTCTTAGGGGTGTCAGGGTAAGTCAAAACCCTCCCTTTTTGTAATAAACCCATGGTTTAAATTCAGGGTTTAGGGTTTTTGTGGGTGCCCATGGTTTAAGACCATGGTTTTGTAAAACTGCGCAGTATAAATAAGCGCTTATGTAAAATGGAGAGGTTAGGCTTTTTGATGTAAAGAAAGATAAGGCGAAGTAAGGTTGGTTTTTGTAAGGAAAGGACAAGTCCCAGCTGTGTGCGTGGACGACCTCTACAGCTGTGTGCGCAGAGGGTTTTGTAAGGAAGAAAGAAAGATCTGCAGCTGTGTGCGCAGAAGCCTGCTGCTGTGTGCGCGGCTGTTAAGAGCTGAAGGAATCTGCAGCTGAGTGCGCAGATAAACTGTGGTTTTGAGGAAAGAGGAATAAAACGCAGTTTGTGGACGTAGCCCCTACACTGGGGGTGAACCACGTTATATTTGGTGTTGTGGTTTTGTTGTGTTGTTTCTGTTTCTGTCATTTTCATGCATTAAACTGAATATATCTGATAATATAAGATCTCTGCTAATACTAAGCTTCGCTGTGAATTCCCCGTAGTGGGTTGTGCAAGTTTGGTTTGTTTATTATGCTGTGAAGTTATATGTGAATGAATGATAAGTTAATAAGAAGTTGATTAATAATTGTTTAGAAAGGATAAGGTACAGTAATACCCCTCTCTGCATGCAGAAACCTGATTCTGCGGCACCCCATTGTTGTTTCGGGTGAGACTGCAACCTGCGCGCAGGTTGTTGCCGAAAGGGCCAACACAGTGGGTCTTTTGTTGGTGGGACGTATAATCGTTAACCCGGGTCTGCCCATGTGCCCAACACTAGTCCTTTTTCATACTAGATGTGTCTTCACAGAGCCAGCCCTTTTTTATGTTGGATGTGGGATCTACACAGATCTAGTCCTTTTTCATACTAGATGTGTCTTCATAGAGCTAGTCCTTTTTCATACTAGATGTGTCTTCATAGAGCCATCCCTTTTTCATGCTGGATGTGGGATCTACACAAAGCTAGTCCTTTTTCATAATAGATGTGTCTTCACAGAGCCAACCCTTTTTCATGCTGGATGTAGGATCTACATAGAGCTAGTCCTTTTTCATACTAGATGTGTCTTCATAGAGACAACCCTTTTTCATGTTGGATGTGGGATCTACACAGAGCTAGTCCTTTTTCATACTAGATGTGTCTTCACAGAGCCAACCCTTTTTCATGCTGGATGTGGGATCATCACATAGATCTGATAATGGAAGGAACCAATCCTATCACCATGTCACAGCTCTTACATCCGACCATGGAAGGAACCAATCCTCTGACCATGTTGAAAGGGCACAATACTTACATTTGACCATGGAAGGAACCAATCCTCTCACCATGTTAGAAGGGAACAACACTTACATCTGACCATGGAAGGAACCAATCCTCTCACCATGTCATAAGGGCACATCACTGACTCATCACTTCCTCTTGGGAGGAATCTCGATCTAGAGAACACTAAGATTCTCCCTAAAGTACTCAAACTTCACTTTGTCCTGTCAACACATCAACTATTTGTTCATCCGTCATAATCATACTAGAGCTTCACTACTACTCTCTGCACCATATCCCTGATATAGTGATACTTGATATCGATATGCTTCGACTTGTCATGGAACACCATGTTCTCTAACAACTTCACACAAATTTGGTTGTTGCAATATATACAAGTAGCATCTAACTGGAGATCAAATAGATCAAACAGTAGCTTCCTTAGCCATACTACCTCACAACTAGTTGAACAAGCTGCCACATACTCTACTTCAGCTGTACTTAGTGCCACACAGGATTGCCTCCTACTAAACCAAGAGATCACACCTAATCCCATACTGAAACAACACCTTGAATTTCTCTTCCTATCGATGGAACTGCTTGCCCAATATGAATCAACATAACCCTATAGGTTAATCTTTTGATCAGCCTTATACCTGATCCCATAATCAACTGTACCCTTCAGATGCCTCAGAATATGCCTTGCAGCAATCAAGTGAACATGTCTCAGATCTATCAGGAACTTGCTCAAGGTGTTCATAGCAAAGAAAATATTTGGTATCCTATTCGTTAAGTACATCAAGGACCCAATCATCTGACGATACATCGTGGCATCAATTGAATCAGATGAAGAATAACTCAATAGCTTCAGGTTCAATGCCATAGGTGTGGTTAAGGCCTTGTAGTCCATCATCCCAAATCTCTTCAGGATCTCTACTGCATACTTCCCTTGTCCAAGGAAGATTCCATCCACATTCTACCACACCTCCATGCCTAGAAAATAATGCATCATAACCAATTCCTTCATTTCGAACTTGGTAGAAAGATTTCTCTTCGTATCAGCAATCAACCCATCCATACCTATTACAAATAGATAATCTACATACAGTAGAAGCATCACTGGGTTGCCATCTTCAACCTTGTAGTAAAGGTTGGAATATGCTTTACTCTTAGTAAAGCCCAAACTAGATAGAAAGCTGTCAATTTTTTCGTACCATTTCCTGGGTACCTGTTTCAAATCGTACAGGTTTTTCTTCAATCTACACACATGAGACTCCCTGTCATGTGTCTCAAAACCAAGTGGCTGCTCCACATACACTTCCTCTTCTACTACAGCATTCAAGAAAGAAGTCTTGACATCCATCTAGTGTATCTTCCATTTCATCACCGTGGCCAGAGCAAGTACTGATCTGATGGAAGTGTGTCTTCCCATAGGTGAAAAAGTTTCTTTATAATCTATTCCTTCTTTCTGGGAGAA
>LPNX010557780.1:52550-63376 GCA_001517045.1 Pseudotsuga menziesii
AAATTGGTATTGTAACCATTCATTGTTTATTAAATATACAAAAAGGAAACCAATTCTGGTTCCTATTAACACCATTTCATGAGTATTTGTTGATTATTCTTTGATGAGATTGATTCTTAGTTCCTAGATCAATGTGTAAGAATTAATACTTTTGACTTCGATTTATGTGCCGCACATGCCCAAATTAACTATGTTGTATGGTACTAACAGTATACATTAAATGGTACATTGCCTGCCTTGGGATTCATGCGCACACGTGTTGTTGTGTAGCCTAGTTTTGACTACCTTCTAAATCTTGGCAATCATGCCACTTTCACTAGGGTATCTCTTCCTTCTTCCCCAAATTATGCTTCTTCCTTGGCTTATTGTGAGTGTCCTTCAATGTCCTTTCTCTTTGTCTTATACTCCAAATTTGTAACTACCTTCCCTAACTACCCTAATATAGGGTTGAGAATCAATTACAATTCAAGGGTCATCATTAAAACTCACTTCTAATAATTAAATACATTAATTATTAAATACACCACTTAAAGTGACCTAGTTTATAATGTACACAACATAAACACTTTATTTATATAAAAATTAACTTTTTTTAAATAAATATACAAAGAACAAATCTTTTACAAGTCCTTCTCATCACACTCACACAAAAAATATGAGAAATGACCTTAAGGGTTATCATTTTTCAACACTCCAACGTAATGAAGAACGTCCTTGGAACTGTATGAATCTCCATCTATGATTCCTAATGCAACTCCCTCCTCCTTTGGAATCCATCTCAAATACAAGTTCCTAACTCCATACTAGAACTATGAAGCATGAGACTCAACCTCAGCCCCATCAACCTGCTCGTCACCAACATTCCTTCATTGGTTGAGTATTCTTCCAGTGTTGAGGAGAGAACCACTCTCCTCATCAAAAGAAATGTAAATCAGATGTTGATTAGGTGCATATACTTCCTCATCCTCCAACTCTCACATCTACTTACCTTTGTGTGGGCATACAACATTTCCTCTTGAAACATATAACCTATCCCTGTGATAACCAAGTAGAATGGTAGTACCAACTAGCTCATTTATTTGATACAAGAAAATATAACCAAATATGACCATCATTCCACAACCCTTATACTCAAAGGATTAAATCAATTTATTTCTAACTCTCATCCCGGGAAGAAAGAGAAACTCATGTATGTTTAAGACCTCACTAATGTCTAGTTAGAAACTGACTGTTCCAACCCATCACAATGCCACTTGCATACTGTTGATATCCATATAAACATAGTGTTCTACTCCTAGCTCTGTGATAATATAAAAGGTGTCATAGACTCCAACCATGTGTCTGGTTGACCCACTATCAATAATTCAAACATGCTCAAGGAGGAAGTTCCTATACTAGATTCAATAGAGAACACAGAAAGTTCCTTCTTGAACTTGGATACAAAGTCTTCTACTAATATAGGCACTACTGAATATTTCCATTCCTTCCCTTTATTCTTCTTAGTACACTTAGAGGTAGAGTGTCCCATCTAACCAAACTTATGACACTTGAACTTGCTCATGCCTTTCTTATTTTTATTTTATTGTGTTGCAAGTTCCATGTTCCGATCCACTTCTTCACTGACCTGAGCACCTTAAGACCCATCCCCAATATCCTCCTAGGTAAATTCATCACACAATATAGACAAATTCTAAAGATTTTCTATACCTATAATGCACTTCACAAAGATATCCCACTTCTTGGTGAAACCCTTCATGGCTATCCTCACCAACTTTGAATCCGAAACAATCTCTCATATAGCTACCAACTCATCCTTGAATTGTTCCATATGATTCAAGTAGTATGTTACATTCTCATCCTTATTCATTTTAATATTGTGTATCTTGTCTTTCAATTCAATATTGCGGTTATCTATCTTGGTTTCAAATAACTATTTCAATGTATCCCACATACTTTAGTTATTTTCTTTTATACTAAATGTGGAATGAGATGGTATTTAACCCCATCTGGGATAAATTTCATTTCTGTAGCTTCAAGGGATTCAAACTCTTCAAGTTCACCCTTACTTGTTGGTTTGGTTAGTTTAATGTAATGTCTCCAAAAATTGAAAATAAAAAAAAAATTTATTAGGCTAGTCAAAATTACCTATGATGGACATTATTGAAATTATGGAATGTATCATACTCTATTTGCACTGTTGTTTTGTCGTAAGTTGTTCTTACGTCCTGCTTCCTTACTTTCAGTTATGATTATTACTGTTGTACTTATGATGTCTAAGTGTTGATTACTATGTTATTCTTATGGTTATGTATTGTTGTGTATGTTAGATACTTGATTATGTAATTTATTGATTATAGCATGTGCTTGTTGTTGTTACATGGCTCTAACTTAACTTTGTCCTTGGAAACAAAGCAGTTGAGTGGCGGGACTAGTTTCCCTTGTAACCCTGAGAGGTAACAGTTTCTACTTAACACCACATGATTACTTAGTTTGGTCGAACTAACGCATTCTTATCTCATTTTATGTGTAGGTATACTTGGCAACATATAACTTATTTATAATGATTAATGAAAGGTACTGATCATTGATTGTTAGTGCGTGCATTTGCATCCCTATCCTATTATGTTGTTGGTTAATATTACTCATTATAGATTGTATGCTAGTGACGTGGTCACTACAGCCTTAATAATTTATGCGAAGACAAGTTATAATTTATGTGATAATTATTTAGTATGTTGTAAATAATTACAACTTGGTTATGCCCTAGTGTATACTTACTATAAGGTTTGATTTTCTCTATTAGTGGAAGGATAAAATATACTTACTAAAAACCTTAGTTTTAAATGTTCCATGGCATATTGCATATGCCATGGACCTAGGACTTAAGCCTAAGTTTAAGTGTTGCATAAGGGGTTTATACATATCACATAGAGTGGAAATTCATGCTGATGTATCATGTATGAACTATAGGATAGTGAGTTTGGAGGGCATTAATGGGAAACAGGCATTAGAAGAAATTTCAACTTAAAACGGGCCTTTTAACTTTAACTCAAACTCCATGTCATCATGTTTTAGCCAATGAAATTGCTTTAAATTTGAAATACCATATAGGTCTTAAACACTTTTTAATATAAGTTTGGGGATAGGTATTATAAAAAAAACTACTTTTTTTTGTTTGTATTTTCGACATATCTCCCCATGTTTTAACTCAAATTTCGATCGGGAGAGCTTATTGGATGCAAAATTAAATTCCACATCCAATGAGTACCCACTTGGAATATTTTTGACGAACCGCGCTTCCCCAAAAACAAGAAATACCTGAAAAAACGTGATGATGACATCATCATCACATTTTTTTAGGTATTTCTTGTTTTTGGGGCAGCGGGGTCCATCAAAAGTATGCCGAGTGGGTACTCGTTGGATGCGGAATTTAATTCTACATCCAATGAGCTCTCCTGATCGAAATTTGAGTAAAAACACGGGGAGATATGTCGAAAATACAAACAAAAAAGTAGTTTTTTTCTTTTCTTTCTCCAAAATTAATAAATATTATTTTATTATTTTAACTATTATTTTATTAATTTTTTTTAGGAGGCCCATTTTGATTTGAAATTTCCTCTAATTTTGGTGCATTGGAAAGAGTGGAAGCCCCAATTAGGGCATAGATCAACGAAGGGGTTTGGTCATTCGCATCTTGGCTGCTTTCCCTTTTCTCCTGGATAGTATGGAGAATGTGACTTTCATTAAAAGGATAGGTATGATAATGTTTGGTTTCGGAGCACTGTTTCTTATTGTAGTTTATTCAACATTTCATACTTCTCATCATTATTATTATGTTGTGGTTGCAAATTACATGGATGGCGAGGAGAGGCATGGTTCATAGATCAAAATGCAAGCTCTGGGAAAGCCATTCCTTTACGGTAATCCTATTACACAATTCTTCACTTGTTACCTCTTGGATTCATGGTTAAGAATGAGTTTCACTTGTATTTTGTTGGGGTTTTCTTGGGGTCTGGTTCCAAAAGATGCATTTTGGTTTGGGGTTTGACTGTTTCTTGAAGAACTCTTTGTTTTGTGCAACGACATCCTTGGGGTTTATTATGGGGTTTTCAATGGCCTTTTGGCCTGAGCTTATAATGTTTTGTATTTGTAATTAATATGGTGATTCTAGCTGTGAAGAAATCCTTGGTACCTTCAATAGGATTTGTGTGTATTTTATAATTAGTGTTTTGGTTTATGTTATGTGCAAAGGGCGGCACCATTGCTTGCAATGGTGCAATGGCCAATGGGAATGACTGTGTAAACTTGGTAATGGCATTATAAGACTATGTTTATAAATATAGTCATGTCATGTTTATTTCAATTGTTATTATGCTTGTGGACTGTGTTGATTTTCCTTCATCGGTTGTATTGGTTAAAGCGATGACTATACAATCAGCGTTGATGGCTTTGGGACCACACTGTTAATGGTGTTGGCACCCGCCATTGTGGCTGTGATAACGTAGAAGTTTCAGACTTACATTTTACTTTTATAATATGTATTTGTATATATGGCAGTCTATGGGTGTAACCTTGCGTTGGGAATTGTTTCCGTAGATTATTTCATTGATAGGGCATTGAATAGTTATTTTAAATGATTGTTGGTTAATTTGTGACAACGTTTATATTATTTTAGATCTGTTAGTTCTTATAACAATAAGGTTAAGGACATAAATTACAACATATGTGAATTAAAAGGGTCTTACGACCCATGTGTAAATGATTTAAGTTTTAAATACATCCTACATGTAAATGGTATAGTGTGGCTTTGTAGAAAGTAACGAGACTCTACAGGATTCGATCCTGGGTCATTGTCTAAGATGAGGATTATAAAACATTGGAGAAGATTTGGGAATTTAAGTGTCCACATGAATTCGATCCCGTGACCTCTCTATAAATACCTTGGTGTTTAAGTGATTAATCCTTATGTATTATTATCATGGTTTTATTATGGCATGTGATTTGGGCTTGGATTCCCACAGGGGTCGATTATGCGACCTTTGTGTATCTACATGGTTTTTAAGTCATTACTGTAACAATTTTATGGTTGTATTTGAATTGGTAGTTGTAGGTAATATTATGTTGGACCTTTTATTTTAGGTCATACGATTCCTGTTATGTAAATTTGTTATGTGGATTTTAATATAAGATGGGTTGGATTATTACTTATGTAATGTCTTTATAATGTTGATAATAATGTTATTGTTTATACTTGGTAGATATAGATAGTATAGAGGTTATAAATCGTGGACCAATTATATGGTCTCAATACTTGGAATGTTAAATGGTTTATGATAATTCTGGTTTTGAGAAGAATGCTAATGTTTATCTTGATTGTTTAGCAAGAGTTTATTTATGGTTTTTGTCTTAGCTTGGTTACATTAAAATTTATGGTTAATCTTAGATAAAGAATATTGTTGTTTATAATATTGTTAAGTTAGTATTTATACTTTTGTTTTATACTTAATAATACATATGTAAAGTATTTATTAGATCTCATTTATAATATACCATTTTATTAAAATCAATAATTACTTGTTTTAAAACTGGAACTTTACATAGTCTTATCTCTAAGCAAGGCTCTACTAGAAATATGAAATCCAAGAGTAGGGTTTCTAAACAATTAAAAAATATAGCCCGAGTTCTTAGAAATAAAACCTAAGTTTTCAAAGAATAGAGTTTAAACTATCAAAGAGAATGCAGTAGTAAAATGGAAAGGAAACAAAACCCTTGATGAATATTTAAACAGGGATTAAGTTACAGAAGTAAAACTGAAAGAACCAAATCTTTGATAGGTCTAGTACAGGAGCAAATTTACATGCTAGGGCTTATAATTTAAAATGTAAACCATAGAAGAATTTGATAGGGAAAAATAGTAATACATAGGGTTAGAATATTTAATATAAACCCTTGCATAATTTATCTAGCCCTTATTCTAAGAATTGAAATAGGTAGTCCAGAAAATCATACCTGAAAAGATAAGCTTCTTTAATGGTTGTAACCTGCACACTCAAATACCCAGCATTAACAATTCATAGGCAGATCTAACCTCTGTATAGATGACTAAATCACTAGGAACTACCACGTTCAACCCACCCATAAACTGGAACCGTTTCTAGTTTAAATCTAGATCCCCTTAAGCTGGTTCCAACATGCATGTAGCTTAGATCTCCTAAGGTGAGGCTGGCCTAGTTTGTATATTAGGTCTGGATCACTTCTCCTTCTTCCTCTTAGGGACATGTTATCCAAGAACTCTCTTGAGAATTGGCAGTAAGAATAATGAATCCAAAAAGATATGATGAGATCCCCAAGCCTCTTTTTTTGCTTGGGACTTTATAGAAAGACTTTTCAGTCAAAAGGGCAGTTAAATAAAAACTTTCTTCATTTCTTGATTTAACCCTTTTTATTTAATTTAGTACTTTTAATATTTCATCTTAGGAAATTTTAGCTAGTTCCTAATTGGAATTTTATAGGTATTATACTATTTAATTTGTATCTTAGTAATAATAGTAATAGATGAAACTTTTCCTTCTTTCTCACATTATTAATATTATTACTAGGTGTACTCTTTATACATACTCTGTATAAAATTTATAATAAAATATTATTTGGTAAACTTTGTCTTAGGGTATCACATATTGTGATCCCTAAACTTACGACACTTTCTTCATTAAGATCATGAGGTAGATGGTTAGGTATACTAGGCTAGGAAACTCTAAACATCCTTGCATGTTGAATTCCCTCATATAACATGGTAGTTCTTCAATACTTGATGAGAACACATAAATTTGAAATTTCATTTAATCACTTATTAGTAAGTGAGATAGATCAATATTTTTCTCGATTCGTTTTCACTCGAGAATCATTAATTCTTTTCACTAACTCCTAGCATTTACAATAGCCCACACTCAACTCTAAAAATAGGGAGTTACAAACTTAGTGCAATTCCTGAGCTCTTCGCTCAACACTAATGCTAGGATGTACTTATACGATACACCTACGGATACATTGGCCAAGGATCCAATGTTCCAAAGCTTATGCCAAACATCAACATGGAAGGCTTCAGGGCTTATGCCCAACACTTCCAAATTATCTTTTCATGTGTTCGAGAGCTTCATGCTCAACACAAATGTCTCAAGATTCATGTGCTCCAGAGCTTCTCGCTTAGCACAAATATAAGTACTCATGTGCTCCAGAGCTTCTTGTTCAATAGAAAACATCAATTTACCCATGTGCTCGAGAGCTCCTCGCTCAACATAAAACATCTCATCAATCATGTGCTTTAGGCTCCACACACACACACACACACACACACACACACACACACACACACACACACACATCATATGCAAATCGCTTACGCACAGTACAAACAAATCATCATGTTCATATGCAATGCGTTCTTCAACCCAGTATATCATAATAAAACATCAAAGTAACATCACAATCAATGGGGCTCATGCTCGTAAGTGTTAGTCCAAAATTTGGGATATTACATTTAGAGTTTGCAAAACTCCAAATTTTCCACTCTTTCAATATGATAGTAATTCTTACTTTCAATGTGATATAGTTGGATATCCCATGCAAACTATCTTCAAACCCTGTGCTCATCATTAGAAAAACAAATTACAAAAACAATAACAAAAAGATTACCACAACACTTCCTATACACTTCTTTACCGTGAAACACAAGCTTGCTTGAAAATTCAGTATCACTCTCATACTGTGCAGAATAAACTATCATAAGCATAATAATTTATCACTACGTCAGATACTTTGAATTTCTAAGGTTTTAGTTAAAATTTTGTCAAAACTTTAATATTAAAACCACAAATCCAAAGACTCTAGATGAAGCAAACACATTGTATACAATTGTTTTCATCAAATGACCAGTCAAAACCCCAACTAGCGTAAAACCTTGAAAAATTTCTCATTAAAGACAAGTACTCAGAATTTTTGCAACACAAGAAAATTATTTCTTCAACCCTCATTCACAAAACTTCACTAAACTAGAACAACAAAAACCTACCTTGAAAATCGTGCCAACTAACAATTGTACAACCTCTATTAAATGTTGTATTTTGTGCCTTTAATTTTTAGGGGCAAAATTTTGCCAAATGGCTATTTTTTGGAGTTTTTTTCAAAAAAACAGTTCGCTATTTGGTCATTTTTAGTGTCTAATATTGCATATATTACATAAAATGTGTTTTTTTAATCATAATATTCGCCCAAAATTTACAAATTTCAGTGTTAATTTTATGTTTTAGATTTAATATTCGTCTACCTATCTATAAACAATTTTTTTTTCAATCCAAAGCAATCAGCTAGAATACTATACTTAAGTATAATACTAGAATCCTTAAAAAATACTCTCGCCCACACCTATAAATACAAGGGAACCTATAAATATAAAGCCTTCCTTTGAAGAAAATGCAGTTTTGCTAGACTCCTCTCGCATGCCAACGAATGAATGGGGATTCACAAATGAATAGGGATTCACATTAGAAGGCCTGCAGCAAGGAGCTATATATTATTATCTCCCCGCTCTAGGGGATATATATGAATTAGTCAAGGTGATTAGTTGAAGTAATTTGTTGCAACTTTAACAAAATTATATAATTTTTGCTATAGTTTGTATTAATTTTTTTGGGGGAATTATTTGAATATTGATTTATCTTGCTTTTTATTGGTTGATATAGGTGACATAGGTGTGGGAATTTGTGCCCCAAGACCCGGCGGCGGGCTAACGTCAGCAGCATTAACTCAGTTAGGCTCTGAATTGATGGATGGTTTAGAGATATATGACATGTTGTCTCCAAATTCAAAGCAGTCCCATTCATGCGAATCGAGAAGTTCGTCAGGCCAGAGGCTATCTGAGGGCAGTGCAGGAAGCATATAATCAAAACCATTGTATTCAAATCCTTCACATGTTTTATCTTGAGAATCTAGAAACTCTTTGGTGGAGACAAATTCAAACCACCAAGCCGAGTTGACGATATTGACGGTATCATTCCACTCCATTTCATATTGATCTCCAATCGATCTGATTTCAGCCAACTCTTCATCGTCCATGGCTACATGCCAATATTTATACTCCTGATCTGTTGATAAATTGATGATAGTTTGGAGGGGTGGTGAGCAGGAGTTTGATGAACCTGTTGTAATTTGCAACGAGGGTGAAGACCTGGTTGATTCGGCCATAAAAAGATCATGATCCGAATAGGATTCGGCCGATGGCTGAGGGGAGAATTGGGATGAACTTAGTGAAAAATCCATCGGTGGCAAAGAAAGAAGGAAACTATTAGACCATGAAGCTGGACTGGAGAGAAAATTTTTAGTGTCAGGGTACACTTGTTCTTGCTGCATGGATAATCCGAAGCTGATAGACCTTTGATCTTGTTGTATTTCAGAAAAAATGAAGGAGTTTCCGGCCTGTGGAAGGGATGCTTGAATATGGCTTTCCAAACTACTAGGCTGTTGTATCTCCCTACTGTTTCCTTGTTCAAATTTATGGGTGGAGCTGAGTGGAGTGACATCGTTGCTTCTGAGGGGTCTAGAGAAAATGGGACAATCATTTGTAGGGTAAGTGAAGTTTAGCCATTCCTCTAGGCATACCCAGCACAGAAGATGACTACAAGCAGTGATAGTTTTGGCCTCATTTGCTCTACTAACTCCTGGCTTGATGATGTAGGCATGGCATCTATTGTTTGCTTGGAATAATTTAACATTATTCCTTCTGGGCTTCATTTTTTCAGCTTCTTTAGAGGGGCAGCTGCTAGCTGCGTTGGGCTTTGTAGTTGGATTTGATCCCATGGAAGCTCTGTGAAATTTGAGGGCCATAACTATTTCTCTCCTTGCTTCTGCCATGTCTAGCAGACGTTCCTGGTAAGGTCTGCTAGTGTGAATCCTCCTCCTTACCTGCTTCTTAGTTCGTGGCTGTTGCTCTTTGTCATTACCAATTCCACCATTCCTACAAGCTTTCTTTCCTTCGTTTATAGAAGTTTCTTTCCCATCATTTCTATTGGATGCTCTCAAGCCAATCTGACTATCTGAATCTAACTGAAATGGCCCATTTGGGTTCTCCTCATGTAAGGACTCATGAGGCATTCCCTTCTCAAGGTGTAAAACAGAATTAGGGTTTTCACCATTCATCTCCTGATCAAGAATGGTTTGCAGATCAGTCCTTTTGGCAGATGCATGGTTTCTAGTAGAGGTGAGTTGCTTCACCAGGCTACTAATATATGCACTAGATAGATGGGGTTCTTCTTTTATAAGCCGATCTGCCCCTACTTTTCTCCCAACTGCCCTATGCTTGGAACGACTCCTCATCCTCCTCGTTCAATTGAATTTCGAATGAATGCCGATTCACCAAAATGAGATGGAAAATTCTCCAAATAAATCTCGCAAAACCCTAAGCATATATATATTAGATAGATATATAACCCTAAAAGCCTCTAACACTATTTTCAGTATTTGCAGGAACCAGTATCATCTCACAATTGGTAATGGCGAATGAGTGAGTAGATGAAATCATGTAACTATACAATTCCATCGACAATAACCTTATATCAGTGAATTATCATGAGGACTGTGAATTCCCATTACTAAGATTAGATAAGAAATGCAGTGATTCAGATCTCATCAACGTCATTTGATCAGCAAAAACAAACAGCAGTGATAAAAGCACAGAATGCTCCCTACGTCATGATCTGACATGAGAATCTCCGTAACTATAGAATTTACCCAATTTGGCAAACCTAAATTTCTAATCAATCAAACTTCATCGG
>LPNX010557813.1:8284-35216 GCA_001517045.1 Pseudotsuga menziesii
TTTAATGGTGGTAGTTGGATAAGACAAGGGAAGGTGACACATGGCTTTTTCCCCATTGGTTCATGGTTTGACATCCCCCACCCTTATCCTTATGAGAATCATGCCCCTTCTCAATTTAGTTGCCGCGAACATAGCTGGTTGGGTTCATTTTAATTAAAGACACATATTTACATGATGACAAAACTTAATATATGCTGTATACCACGATAGACCATCGGCAACAATTCCGTTCACCGAAACATAACACAACTAAATCGATGGTGGGGATTTTGCCTTTAGCTCCACACTGCGATTCATTGCAATATATACATCATGTACATTTAATGCAATGGGGTCAAAACTGGGGTGTTACACTACTACCCAGTAATCACTAGTATTATCTAATGCAAGAATAAAAGAATATTGTAACACATCACCTGCTACATTTGCTTCCTGAGTAGTCTCCTGCTGCCTCTCACCTTTATTCTTAAGTGCTCAATAGTCTTTCTTCAGATTTCCTTTCTTACCATAGTTCCAGCACTCTATTTTTCCGAATTTGGACTTGGATCTTCCCTTTTTAGACTTGCCGCAATTTTTTGGGCTCCTTCCTCTCTTGTTTTGTCTCCCTCTGCTCTTGGCCATGGTCAACGCATTACTTGATGTCTCACCTGTGCTTTTTCTTTGCATTTTCTCGCTAAGAATAACACCAACAACATCATCAAACTTAAGAGTGTTTGAACTAGGGACAGAGTTACTCACAACCATGACCAAGCTATTCCATCTTTTTGGCAATGAGCACAAGATTAGAAGAGCCCTAACCTCATCATCAAATTTCAATTTTACAGAACTTAACTGACTGGTAAGAGTATTAAACTCATTTAAATGATCAACAAAAGATCCACCTTCCGACATCTTCATATTAAATTAACGCTTCATTAAAAATACCTTGTTAGAAGCCGAGGGTTTTTAGTAGAGCTTACTCAATGTGCTCATCACACCATCTATTGTTTTCTCTTTTGAAATATTGAAGGCCATCGACGAATCCAGGCACAACCATATCGCTCCTAGTTCCTTTCTATCAAGAACCTCCCATTCTTCATCCTTCATAGCCGCCGTCTGTTTTGATTTTCCTCCCAATGGCAGGTACAGATAGTCCTCCATTTGCATCTTCCATAACTGATAGTTTTGGCCGTTAAATTTCTTGACCCTAAACTTTCCTTCTTCCGCCATTTCTCCCACTCAAACCAGGAACCCTTATTTCCTACGAGTTTACCAACCAAATAGAACTTTTGGCTTTGATACCAATTGTTAGAAAACATGACATCAAAGCAATAACAGATATACAGTTAAATCAATAAACAAGATGCAAAACACCTTAAAACATTACAGAGAGACACAGATATAACGTGGTTCACCCATGGGCTAAGTCCACAAAGAAATTGCCAGTCCTTTTATTATAGTCCAGAAAGATGAAGGGATACAGCCTACAGCAAAATCGGTGCACTTCCTCTTCACGCTCTCACAGTCTCTCTTCCAATACAATACAATACCATACACATTCGTGTTACAATGCTTTCTTTTATAGGGGAAATACCATGGGAAAATACTATGGTTAACCCAATACCATGGGTCCGCAAAACTGTTGGCCAACCCTAAGGCAGGGGGAATGACTGTATAGTACACCTGGGGTACAAACACAACTGAATAATATCTCTAGATCTGGAAGATCAGGCTCCACAACCAACAATTTCTCTGTTCACTAAGAGAAGGTTTGAGATTCATAGAGAATGTTTCCTTTTGTTTATGTGTCTCAACCAAGTCTAATTTCTTTTCCATTTCACCACTGTCTTGGTCTGAAATTCATTTAGACATCCCAAGATTGTCTTCAACCTCCAAACAATCAATAAACATGTGCTGCAATGTTACTAACTTTCTCTCCAAAAGAAGTAATGACATTTCAGGAGGAAAGGTAGTTGCATAATGAAGTTTAGCAACATTTTCAAGAGGCTGGATTCCTTTTGGCATGTTATAGTAAAATCTTTCAAACCTCTTGTTAAAACTAGACATGGTTTCACCCTCTCGTTTCTTTAGGGAATAGAACTCCGAAAGTATTTGGTCTAATGGCCTTCTCTTACCCCAAAATTTCAAAAATATGTTAGAAAACTCTTCCCATGTGTTGATGGATTCAGGCTGCAAGTGCTTAAACCATTCCTTAACATCTCCTTGCAAAGATTGGGAAAAATCCCTCATGCAAACATCATCATGTTCTACTTCAAAGAGGTCAAGGAAATGCTCAAAGGCTTGTAAATGTTTCTCAGCTGTAAGGTTCTTGGATTCTCCATCAAACTTAGGAAGGTACTTATAGTGCTTTGTAGGGAAATCATGAAGAATAAGAGGTAAGTGAAGTGGTTTGTATCAGTTTGGGATATTGGAAGAAACAGAGCTATGTGGAATGGATGTATTGTCAAATGTGGTTTCATGAGGCTCACAAGGGTGACCTTTAATGTCATGTGGTTCGAATGAAAGATACTGATCAAAATCAAATGTACATGATGATGAAATACTTTCAATTTGTAAAGAAGGATACACAAGAGTAAATTCATGGTTTTGTTTTGAGTGCAATGCATAATGAAAAACGTTTTTGACAAGCTTGCGAAAAGCTAGGAAAATTTTTACAAGAAAGGATAAGATATCTTGGAGAAAACTGAAACTTGAGTACCTTATCTTCTTGTCATGCATTTCAATGTTTTTATAATGAGCTCATTTCCAAGTAGAGCCTGTTGGTTCTTTGTGAAAACTTAATCTTTGGATCATATCACAAGTGGAGTCACTGTAAGCTAGATTCTTTGAGAATGGAATCGCCAGGTGAAAGATGCACAACCTTCTTGATTTTTGACTGCTGTTCACCATCAACAATCAAATATAGAACTATGTCGTTCATACCCAGGGAGGATTTGAAGGTTCTGGTCCTTGGCAATGGTGCCAGTAAGTTAACACTAATAATGTACCCAGGTTGTGGAAAGGTAGATCCCGAGGTAGAAAAAAAAACCACTTTAGACTGTATTTCTAACCTAATATAGTTAGAGAGGGATCTATCACTATTTACAAAGTTTTCATACTCAATATATTCAATCAAACACAGTCAGAAGGCTAGATATATGAATAGAAAAAGTTTATTTTTATAAAGTTTGGTGGGACAATCATGGAGGAGACCATTGGGAAATGGAGTCAACAATTGGAGCCGAAATAAGTTGCAGGAGGTGGGGTTTTGAAAATATTTATGGACATAGGCAAGGTAGACACCATTTCCTCAATCTTGAGGTATGAGCAGGTTGATTAGAAGACAATGGGAGACAACCCATCAAACAGAGCACCTAACCAGGGCGAATTCTGCAAGAATTTAGAAGAAAATGTTTTAAAATTCTTAAACAATGGACCTAGAGCATGCAAGATGAATTTTGGCCCACACACACTAATGCTCAAACATGAAATCAAATACACAATGGAGTGAAACAATAGGATAAAAAGTCACATAAAGAAATTACTTATTTAAGAAACGATGGCATAGGAATATTTGCCATGAGAGATTTAACGTTCCTCCTTTGCAATTTTATCATCTCTGAAAAGCTAAACCCATTACAATACAGAGCCTCTTTGCTCTCAAAAAACCCCCAGTCTCCCTCGATGGGGAGCCTTTTATAACGTTTTAGACCCTTGAGGCTAATCCTCGAAATAGGACCTGAAACTTTTTACAGTCATAATCAAAACACTAAGAACTAGAGTGTGGTACTTCTGCCATGGTTTACATATATTTAAATAGACATCATGGAGCAAAAGTGCGTGTTTGGTATGGATGGTAGCATGAAATTTCTGTTTCTGAGCTTGCGGGTCATGAAAACGACATCTTATGATGCTTGTAGTGGCTCATTTCTAAAGGGCTCAACCACTTGTTTGTCTGTCGATTCAGCAACGTGTCCTTATCTTTGTGTTCGTTCCGTGTTAGAAGGAACCTTTCTGCATGGGATCAAATATGGAAAAGGAGTTTATATCCTTTCCATGCTCAGCCTTCTTCACAGCTTCCCCCCTTGTCTTTGGCAGAAACAAGCCTTTACAGTGGATTTTCATTCTTATACTCCTTGTCACCTCAAAAAAAGTTGGTGGATGGGGTGCATGAAAGCTATGATGAATAACTTGGACCCTTGATGCTCCAGTACAAGCATTCACTCCCATAGAGAGCTTCTAGCAACTATCAGCATGTGCTGAGGCTTTGGAGGTAGCGATTGCATCGAGGGGTTCTAGAGGGACACCCACAAGACATGAAAGCCCAAGCACCACGCAGCTAGAAGTATGGCTATCTGAAAACAAGTGCATCTCTCAAAGTGGTTTACATCTATTCCCCGATGGTTGGTGCTTCCTTGGTGTGAAAAACCAGGGCGATAGATGAGCATGGAATAAATCTCACCAACCAAAAACACACCCAAAATAACAAACTTCTCGAACCATCTTTCCATTGCAAACTTATCAGAATCCTCAGAACCTTTTGGCAGAATGATACCTCAAGTTTGATTCTACACTAGGTCATCCTATGCACCTTAATGGATTTGAAAGGCAGTGTTTATATAGGATTGGAAAACTAGACACGGGGATGACCTGTCAGCATTTTCGCACATTTCATCGTCACTTAGCCTGGTGACGACACGAGTGAGCACATGAGTTGAGGGATTCATTTCCTGCTGGAGATCTAGTCATGCCACCTTATCTGCTATGGCATTTTATTATTGGCCGCAAAAAATACTTTGGGCATTACCTTGCTTGGTCGACCATGCGCTTCAGGGCATATGGAATAGATGTTTTCTTGCCTTTTCATCCTTGTGACAACGATACTAGAACAATTCTTTCACTATGCTTTCCCTGCTACATGTGGCGATCAGATTTGCTGCTCCACTTCTTAGATTTTCATGATATCCTTCTGATTTCACATGCCAGCCATATGACGTATATCTAGTTTTGGGCTAGATGGCGCTGCCGTGGGGATGATCTATCATGTGGGTGTATCACAAATGGCGTAGGGGAAATCAAATAACTATCGGGAAGGCAGATCGTACGTGAGGGCGTCTTCTCCACGTAGATGTTTTTATAGTATTTTATGTTGCATAACCTTTGTGTTTCTCCATGCACTCAGTACCATATATTTTTCAATATTTGCGATCTAATCCCTTAATACACCAAATCTTCATACCCAAAACTCAACACTATCCACCTGTGTAGCTTGGTCTGGGAAGATCAATATCAACTGTCGATCCCTAAACTACCTTCATTGGGACCGCTCAACCTTGAGAACTTTAACATTCCGCTAACCCCTTTTCAACTGAACGAGCGAGAAAATTTTGATCGCGAAATAATTCTCACCCATTGATCCACCTGACATCTTGTTTCGACCGTATATGTTCACAGCCCCTACTACTTTATGCGGATTGAAATCATAACTTTCTTTGCACTAGTTAAATCTTGGGAATTGTTTTAGACCGCATATCTATCTCCGCCTTTATCTCCACCATCTGAACTCTTGACCAGTTAACTCATTTCGGGTATTGAAAAGGTTTATTTCTTTAGGTAGGTTCACCGCGCGAAATGATCTAGGGCAGTTGATCTTACCTTGTGCCAATCTCGACCCTGCAACATTACACCCATTTAATGGACTCCACAAATCTCAAAATTAAATCATTCCTCGCATCTCCGCTCCACAGAATCACTTTCTACCGTCGATATTCACCATCACGAATCTGAACCGTCGAAGCTTAACACACTTTACCCTATTTCTGCTGTTGCATGCTTCATTCTATAAAAATATCTATCACCGTAGATCGGAATCCACTCTCTATCTGAGGGATCCTGATGAAAAAAATTTCTAATAAGATAACCTGAAAGGCGCTTCTGCAAAATTCCTCAAATAAGATCATTTTCAAACCTTTCAAGTCCATAATTCAAAATTTCAAACATAGTGCTAACAAAGTCCTAGAATCAAGCTTTCATTTATTAGAAAATAAGTAGTTACAACAATATCAAAGTTTTCTTAGACAGGGTTAGAAATTTAGACAGACTAACGGGGCTTCAACTTATTCCCCTTATAGATTTGAGATCACACACACACTCATAGGTGGATGTCCCAAAATAGAAAAACAAAACCTTCGATCTCTTTGGATTGTTACAAGTGAGGTGCATGCAATTAAAAGAGTGAAAACACACACACACACACATAAAAGTGGATGTCCCAAAATAGCAAAACAAAACCTTCCATCTTCGTGGATTGTTACAAGATAGGTGCATGTAATTAAAATAGTGAAATTGTCGAATTGAAGCATAAGAGAATGTCTTCGAATTAGGATTGTTCTCATGACATGTAGTGCATGAGGAATAATTTGTTGATCTCGTTGCACAGTTCAAAACTTTTAGTAAAGTTTGTTGGGGTGTTGAGTGACACATTGGAAAAACTATCCATACAGAAAATCTGGGAAAGTGGGCATTGAATATCTGGACGAAACTCCCAAATCACTTTGAATTAAAAAAAAAAACTTTCATAATGACTAAATGGGCATGTTTTGCAAGTGTTTTTTTATAGATTTTTAAAATGGTTTATCATTTTGCTTAGAAAGCATGCTTGCAATTGGCCATTTGGAACCCTTTGTGAATTAATTCCAAATCTTTTACCAACATGCCATGAACTCCTTCAATGACTTGACTATGATTCCTGAGCACCACCTCATGCTGATGATGCTCTCTACCAAATCCATGTGTCCATTTGGTGGATGAATAGGTGGATATGAGTTAATATTGGATTGTGGTACTCGAAACTGGGTACCGGAATAGAAATTGGCACCAAAAACCTTCTTGGACACTTAAACATAGGCAATCGTTAATTATGAAATAAATTTAATTAACTAAAAACATGAAAAAATCACCTAAATTTTGACAAGTTACCTCTTTTGATCATTGTAGGGTAATAGTTGGTCACACAGGTAAAATACATCAAAAGGCATAGACAATAAGCAATACAAAAGTGATATATGGAGCAAAATGATCATGAATATGATGTTTTAACAATGAAAAATAGACAAAAGTGGAGGTTGACATCCCCCAAGACTGATGCACTTGCATGTCACACAAGGAATGATTGAAGATGCACACAAACTATAACGTTGTTATACACCTAAATATTGGCATGCTATTATCACCATGAAAGTGTTATTGTTATGCTCCCTAGGCATGTTAAAAGGAAAACCTAATGTCTACTATGGTCCCTACCCATGTTGGGAAGATAAATAATCATTAGGGGGTCAAAATCTCATCATTTAGACCTTATTTTGTGCCACTTTTTTAGGGTCATCGCCCCCTTTCACTTGTATAGGGAGAGATGACCTCTAGTTCCCTATTCTCATGGAGAGGTGGCATCCCACCTCATCCCTTAGTAGCTAGTGTTAAGGGAGTGATGACCTTGGTTCAACTCATCAAACATGGATTTAGGATCTAGATTTAGACAATATTTGAGTTGGTTGGATCAATCCTTCGAATCCTACCTCCTTTTCCATTTTAAGCAAGTCTAATTTTCCTTAATTAGTCATATCCTCCCTTGATCCAACCTTTTCTCCTTAGTTGTTGAGCCTCCAAATCCTATAAATGAAGGCCATTCTTTGGGAAAGGGAATGTGTAGAAATATTGAAGGCATCAAACCTATGGTTGTGTACCTCTTAAGGGGCTAGAGAGAGAGCTTATAGGAGCTTCAACAAGATCAATATGATGGATGCAAGTGCTTCTTTATTGCTTTCCAATTAATATCAAACTTGACCTATTTTCCCCATATTTGTATTCTTCATGGCATATATATCTATGTTGTTGCATTCAATATATATAAGTATATTCTTGTGCCTAAAAATATATTGTAGAAGGAAGGAAGGTTTTGTTTTATTCTTGCATATCTCTTTAGCATTGAGACCTTGGGCATCAAGGTCAAAAGCAAGAGAAAATAGGACAATCGACAAAAAAGCTAGGTTATCTAGTCCTTTTTACCTTCTCATTTTGTTGTGAGCATATAGGATAGATTTATGAGAAAAGTAGTAAATGAGTTGTTAGTATCTGTCTTGGGTCAGAGAAGTATTGGTCCAAGAGAAGTTTAACCTATCAGTAGGGTAATTTTTTACAATAGAAAATGGCAACTCCATTAGGTATCTTCCCAACTATTTTCTAGCGTTTTATCTCTTTGTTTGTCACTTGAATTCTTCAAGTGTGTATGCTCTATTTTTAATATTACATTCCCTTTGTTAGCATTTGGAAGTTCTCTTAGCCAAGGACTCAATCCCCTTTCAGATCTGACCAAAATTGGTCTTTCTTTTGAATTTCCTAGACCTCATCTCTCACCTATAAAAGGCTACATGGCGGTGTCAGTCAATTCATCTCTCCCCACCAGTGTATTGTAGGGCGATGGCATGTAATTCATACCTCTATATGTAAGGTGAAAAAAGCGATGACCTTTTGTTTGGGTAAATTTCAATCTCATCTTGCTTGATATTTCATGGTTTTTTGTCTCAGAATGTTTTTTGCTCATTTGAAGCCTCGTTTGTTTTTGGATTGAGTGAGTGCCTTTGTTTTGATCTCTTTCTACATTTTCTTGCTCATATCTACCAATTGCTAAATGCATGACTATGCTTGAGGTTGACTTGATCCTCTAGTTCAATTCATGCCAGCAATAGCTTGATCCCTTTTGATTATGAGTGTTCATACCTCTATAATTTTGACTTTGAAATCTTTAAAGCCTTCTCAATTGATTGCGATATCACTTTTATTAATTTAGGAACTGAATTTTTTGGTGTTAGTTCTTGTTTGATTGAAATCTTAGTTCTTGTCCCTTTGGGTAAACATTCATCCCTTGCAAGTTTCTCAACTTATTGGCTTCATTTTTTCAAATCTTGAATATTTTAGAAAGGATCTCTCTTGATGTTTATTGTTTGATTTTATGATTGTTGGAAAGCTTTGGCCTGTTTGTAAGTAACAAGCATTGAGGATGCTCCTGTGAATGAACTCCTTCGATTATTGTTAACTTATTTAAGGATTTGTTTTCTTTCTTTTTATTTTCGATTAGCATTAAGTCCTTTCATTTGAATTGAAAGCAAAAAAAAAAATTTACATTTCAAAGTTTTTCATGTAATTTGGAGTATTTGAAAGAAGAAAACATATAAATTTTTTAGTTTGCTTTCTTGGGTGTTTGTTTTCTTAGTCTGCTTTGATAGTAACATTTGAGTTCATTCATTTGAATTGTAAGCAAAAAGCGATGTTAGATTTTTATCATTTAATCAATTTGATCTTAGGATCTTATCCAAGAGAATAACATGCAAAACAATCAATCACAAGAGACAATAGGCACAAAAATTTTCCTCGGGGAATCCATAAAGGAGGAAACCCCGCAACTTCCTCAGAGATAGAATGAGCACTAATGGCAGCAGTAAAACCCAAAGACATAAAATATGATCTCCAACAGTTGCTCTCTCTCTCACTTGTGTGAGCACTTCCTCTCTCACTCATGCACCCTAGTTGAGTGAGTGTGTATGTCAAATAGAGAGTCTCACTCTCTATTTATACTAGTTTCTGACTTGAAAATTACTTACCAGGGCTGACATCTCTTGGAGAGTCTAATAACCCTAGTACCCCTCAACTATGGGGACTTCTCCCCCCTGATCAACAAGGAGGGTTAACCTCAACTCAATTGTGGGGACTATTGCCCTGATTTACAACGGAGGGTTAACCTCATTGAATTTACATGACTTTATTATATTAATGACTCTCCTGATATGAACATCACGGTATAATGAAATACAAATTATTCTCCCTATAGGAACATTGGGGTACAATATAAGTGAATACGTTTCGAATTTACAAATACATCAACACTCCCTCTTAACTAGGAAGGTATTCTCCTGACATAATTCATCAGCACAAGTATTCTTCTCTATATCATCATGAAAGTTGGATCATCATCAAAGCTGGATCATCACTGGATCATCACTGCTTTCGCTATCTCGATCAACTGGTGTTGTCTCTCAATTCTTCTCGTCATAGGAAATTCTACAGAGCCATATTCTTCAACACTTATATATGACCATGGAAGGAACACATCCAAGAACCATGTCAGAAAGGCACCCCAACAATTATCTCTGACCATGGGAGGAACGCATCCACCACCATGTCAGAAAGGCATGCCCAACACTCACATCTAACCATGGGAGGCCTAGCCTATCACCATGTCAGAAATTCCCAACCATTGCATCTGACCAAGGGAGGGCCCAGCCTGCCCCCATGTCTGAATGGCCCCAACCCTTACATCTAACCATGGGAGGGCCTAGACTACCCCCATGTCAGAATGGCCCAGCCCTTACATATGACCATGGGAGGGTCCAGGCTGCCCCCATGTCAGAATGGCCCAACCCTTACATCTAACCATGGGAGGGCTCAGCCTGCCCCCATGTCAAAATGGACCATCCCTTACATCTGACCATGGGAGGACCTAGCTTGCCCCCATGTCAGAATGGCCCAACAATTATATCTGACCCATTCAGAAACGCCCAACAATTATATCTAACCCAGTAAGAAAGGCTTAGCACTTACATCCTCCGGCATGGTATCTACCATCCAAGGAAAGGACTTGCACTTACATCTGACCATGAAAGGAACCAATCCTATCACCATGTCAGAAGGGATCTACACTTACATCTGACCATGGGAGGCCCCACCTACCACCATGTCAGAAGGGATATGCACTTACATCTAACCATGGGAGGCCCTGCCTATCACCATGTCAGAAGGGCTCACAGACTCATCACTTCCCTTTGGAAGGAACCTTGATCTAGAGAACACCAAGCTTCTCCCTGAAGTACTCAAACTTCACTCTAGCCATTTCTAGCATAGAATCACATCAGGGTTGATTACATCCAAGGATAACCTGGGAGCTTCACTAGGACCGATTACATCTGAGGAGAACCTACATGACCGTTTACATCTGAGAAACCTACAAGCTTCATAAGGATTTTATGCTCAAACAACCTGTCTCACTGGCTATGCTAGAAATCCCTCTTTTGAGAGATCTTGATCTGGATCACAAACTGGAGTTTCACTTTTCCTCTCTCCCAAGTAGTTGAGAAAGTAGCAATATATTTTCCCTTGGCTATACTCAGTGCCATGTAGGACTCTTCCTGCTAAAACAAGAGATCACACCTGATCCCATATTGAAGCAACACCCTGAAGTGCTCTTCCTATCAATGGCACTACCCAATCCAAATCCACATAACCCTCCAGGTTAATCTTATGATTCGTATCATACTTGATCCCATAATCAATTGTACCATTAAGGTACCTCACTGCATGATTTGCAACCATCAAGTGAACATGTCTCGAATCCATTAGGAACTGGATCAATGTGTTCATAGAAAAGAAAATATCTGGTCTCATATTCGTCAGGTACATCAATGACCCAATCATCTGACGATACATTGTGGAATTAACCGTCTCAGATGAAGCATCACTCAATAGCTTCAGGTTTGATGCCATAGGTATGGTCATGGCCTTGCAGTCCATCATCCTAAACCTCTTCAGGATCTCCATTGCATACTTCCCTTGTCTAGGGAGATTCCATCTGTATTCTGCCACACCTCCATGCCTAGAAAGTAATGCCCATACCTAATTCTTTCATCCCGAAATCAACACCAAGTCTCCTTCTTGCATATTTAATGAGTTCCTCTTTTCCTATCAAGAACAGGTCATCGACATATAACAGGAGCATCACTGGTTTTCTACCTTCAACCTTGAAGCAAAGGTTTGAATCATGTCGTACCATGTCGAACCTTAGGATCTTCTGTAGTCACTCTCTCTGAAGCGGAGCATCGTTCTCTCTCTTCCTTTCGTACTCTATGCATTGAAACATTTTGTACTGGAGTGACAAGTAGCTTCCTCTGCTACTAATTTTCTATGTATCCATCTAGGGTCACTAGATACCGAGATCCTCTATCTTGAATCTTTTCAAAAGTTCTTCTCGTACCCATTTGTGAGCTTGTCATCCTCTATAGGATTTCATATTCAACCTTGTAGCAAAGGTTAAGATATTCATCAATCTAGGTGATCTTCAAGCTCCTCATGTAGGTTTTATCCCATGGGTGCCTTCTGATCTCATACAAGGCCTTCTTTAACTTGCACACATGAGTCTACCTGTTATGTGTCTCAACTCCCACTGGATGCAAATTTCTCTTCGTAGTCTATGCCTTTTTTTGTGAGAAGCCTTGTGCTATGAATATTTCCTTGTATCCCACTATGTTTCCATCTACTTCATGCTGGATCTTGTAGATCCATATGGAAGACATTACGTTCTTCCCTTCAAGTCTCGATACCACATCCTAGACATCATTCTTCATGATTGATTGGTACTCCTCAATCATAGTATCCTTCTCTTTATTCTTGTCTACTTCTTCATAGCTGGAAGGCTCTACATCAATGATGTCGCATAATGGTGTCACATAAATGCATTATGTCTGAGACTTCTTGAATTCTCGTCATACTATTCTTCTTTTTGGATTTTTTCTTGAACTGTCGTCACTTGTTCTTCAGAACAAGTCTCATCCTTCTTTTCTTGTAGGTGTTTGTACGCGATCTTTCCTACAAGCCAAATGCATTAGTTGTATGGTTAGAAACATTTCATAAGGAATATTGATAATGCAAAATTTTTATGCATAAAGATACAATCATGCAACTATTTTATCCAATACAACATTCATCCATATCTGACGGAAACTTTCTAGATGCCTTCCATCTCTACCAAGACATCATTGAGATTGTGCACTAATCCAATATGTCAGCAAAGAGGTTTTATTATAGATAAGTAGCAATGGAGAGTTGTATAGCACCATGGACTACTTACCCATCACTAGCATATTAGTAGTATACTGTCATTAATGAAAACATTCTATCATGCATAACACATCAGCTGAACATAAACAAATGCATAAAAAAACAATATCATGAAATGGAAATTCAATACTTATCTTTATTTGTTTTGTGGGTAGAATCCTTCTTTCACCTTCATCATCTTCTTCATTCATAAAAACATCATTTCTTATCCAAATGCTCAAGATGGATAAGAGGCTCTTCAAGAATTGAGTTCTTCATATTTCTCATCACTTGAGGGATCTTCTTTGAATCGTGAGTGCTTGATCTTCAGTTGCTCCCATCTTCTCTTCTCTTATTATGGGTCTAGCTTCATCTTGTGTTTGCTCTTCCCAGAGTCTGCTGAAAGTAATCACTTCCTTCTGGCACACATTCCTTGAATGAATGAAACCCATGATCCTGGGAGGCCATTCAAGGTGGTTATCATAACTTCTGCATTCTCCACTTCTTCTTTTACTGCTTAAAGTTGTTCTTTGATTTGAGAGACCCTTGTAAAGTATGGCTGTATGGCCTCTGCATTCTGGATCTTCACATTCTTCAATTGTTTTCTCAAAGTCATCTTCTGATTTATGTTCTTCCCTTCAAAAATATTGTTAAAGGAATCAAACATATCTTTAGGTGTCTTTATAGAAGACACATGTGGTATAAGGTGATCCTTGATAGAATCAACAATAATCCTCTTGGCCTTGATCAAGTTCTTCTTGTGTAAGGCCTTAGCCTCATCTCCCTCTGGAACTAGAACCTCTCCACTTATGTAGGTGTCCAATTCATTTTCTTCAAGAACCAGTGAAAAATTCTACTTCCATGCTCGAAAGTTTTCATCTTCACCAAGCTTGTAATAAATCTGGTGTGATAGGTCATTTTGAAATGAGAACCTCAAATGTAAATATCAAAAGATTAGATCTTACTGATTTGAGGTGTCCATCCTGATTCAGGAGCTAGTTGATCTAGGGTTTGTTAGAGAAACCCTAATTTTCAAAACTTGGAATATTTTAGATCTTATCGGATAGCACTATGGTCCTCTTCAAGGTGATCTGTCCAATGTACTCCTTTTTCTAAAAACAGTGAAGCTCCCGGAACAGGAAGCCCTAGTTTTCCAATTTCCTCTACATAAATTCCTAATATTGTTTCTATGGTATCTCTGATAGTACTACTATACTATGTCTACAATTTTGTACTAAGGTATCCTAGTCTATCCTCTTTCCAAAACCACAAGTTTGGATAGAATTTGTTTCACCAATTGGGACTTATGAGAGTTTTCCCAAGGTGCCTTATTTCAGGACTGTTCAACATAGTGAACTTGTATGGACTTCCACGTGTCCCTGTTTCATCATCAAGGTATGAAAATTTTAACATCAAAATTAAAATCTGTTCCCTATCTGGAACATCTTAAAAAATTTCATTTGGACCTTCGTAGCCCGAAATATAGCAATTCTCCCTAGGTGTCATGTTTAGGGATGAATCCTGGAAGAGGCTGGAACCCTGATTTGGAGGAATCATATCGCCAAGAATACAGTGAATCCAAGACTGAAATTTTTACACAGGGCACGTCAGGATTTTATCTTCGACTTGTGAAAATTTTGTCTCCTGATACTTCTTCAATCCTGAGATATAGAAAATGTACCAAAATTACGCGTTTTAGTATTTTAGGGTTTTTCAGTCCCAGGGTCAAACTAGGGTTTGACTTTCCTGGAGTTTTACTCAACCAAAAGCTTTGAACTTGGTCTCTAAAATTATATTTTGATGAGGAGATAAATCCTATGCTGGGTTCACTAAAAAATTATTCTTCTGTAAAAAGCCCTAATTTCCTGCAGCAAAAACTGAAAATGCCTGGAATCAAATTTTGCTTCGACAGAAAGATGCGCCCTTCAATGGTGAGTTAGCCTAGCCTCCTTTTGCTGATGGATTATGGAGAGAGAACCAAAAATTAAAAAGCCCTAGATTCTACAGCTCCACAGTGTCTTCTTCTTAGGTTAGCTCCGATACTATGTTAGATTTTTATCATTTAATCAATATGATCGTAGGATCTTATCTGAGAGAATAACATGCACAGTAATCAATCACAAGAGACAATAGACACAAAGATTTTCCTTGGGGAAACCATAAAGGAGAGAACCCTACAAATTTCTCAAATATATAATGAGCACCAATGCTAGCAGTAAAACCCACAGATAGAAAAGATGATCTCCAACAGTTGTTCTCTCTCTCACTTGTGTGAGCACTTCCTCTCTCACTCATGTGCCTCAATTGAGTGAGTGTGTATGTCAAATAGAGAGTTATACTAGTTTCTGACTTGAAAATTACTTACTAGGGCCGACATCTCTAGGAGAGTCTAATAACCCTAGTGCCCCTCAACTGTGGGGACTTTGCTCCCCTGATCAACAAGGAGGGTTAACCTCAACTCAATTGTGGGGACTATTTCCCTAACTTACAATGGAGGGTTAATGTCATTAAGTTTACATGACTTTATTATATTAATGAATCTCCTGATAAGAACATCGAGGTATAATGAAATACAAATGATTCTCCTGATAGGAACATCTGGGTACATAATAAGTGAATACATTCCAAAGTTACAAATACATCTACAAACGAAAGGAGGTTATATTTCAATTTTTCATGCATTTTGAATCATTTGGAAAGAAGAAAACAAAGAAATGTTTGCATTTCATTTGCATTAGTCTAGTTTTGGTGTGTGTTTGAAAAAGAGCTTGTCTCGCATTTGTTTGATATTTCAAAAAATAATTTTTTACATTTTCCCCTTCATTAAAGGAAAAGGAAAAATTGCATTATATTTGGGTATTTATTTGCATTTGAAACAAAAAGAACTCCTCTCCCTCTCGTATATAGAATTCATTGAAAAATAAATCATTGCATTCCATCTTCTTGCATGGTTTTGGAGTCGTGTCAAAACATCATTAGTTTCACATCCATTTACCCTAATGAGTAAATAATAGCCATTAAAATTAACTAACATGCTTAGTAAAATTAATTAGACATTTTATTTATAGCACACCCACAAAAGTATATGGATAGGGCTTTTGGACTAGGAAAGTGAGTAAATTGTCCAAAGCTTCTAAAGGAGACCGTAGAACACTAGAGAGTGTAAAATCCAATAATAGAAATTGGCGTGTTTAGAAATCTCCTCTCACATAAGAGTCAAAAACAAGGTTAAGTGAAGTGATTGATTGAGATTTTCCCTCTTTCATTCACCTAATGGGGCTATCACAAGTTTGGGACTTTGAAGAACTAGTAGATCCTTGGTGTCACACCTTTTTATTATTATATTTAGGTCATGGATATGTTTCTAGAATACCCATGCCCATATTTTCTAGTCTTGATTGTCGACTGTACCCACCTGACCATTAGTTGTGAATTGGTGGACATAGTAACTTTTCCTAGAATTCTACATAGGCGACTGTGAGGGGGATTCCTTCTGCAAAGAGGGTTGCTTACAGTTCATTCGATAGGTGTTCAATCTTCATTTCAGTGATCGAGGAGGGTATTTTCCTATAGGCTCTTACTTGCACCTTGGGGGATTCATCTAAGAAGATTGCCATAATTGTTGATTGTATCTTTGCTGACGACTTGATATCCCATATTTTGAAGATCCTTTATCCACATCTTTCTTGGTTGATTACCTTTAGTTCCTTTTTAGGGGTGTGTTCTTCCCAAATTCATAATTGTCCTTAAGAATCAATATGATTATTATATTTTCACTGTGACCGACCAAGGTCATCATAGATTTCATAGAATGCAAGGGTTGGACACTGAGGAGCAAGAGCCTCCACCTTCATAACATTCATGTCACTCTTCGAACAAAGGAACCATCCACAAAATTCATTATGAAGTTTGAAGCATTGATCCCCTTAATGATTGAATTGAAGGGGAGGTTGAAACCATTCAAGAAGGGCATGTTCCTCCCATGAATCCTCCTTTTACTAGAATTTGTGATCCAATACTCATAGAGTTTCCATATTCAAACATGGATTTGACACCATGCGATCCTTCTCACGAACTTAGGGTACACCCCCTTCAGTCTACAACTACCATTATCGATCCTACTATAGACACTTTAGCCCAGACCACCACTACTACCACTTCTCCTTTATGGGGAGCATTAGTGGCCAAGAATCCCCCCATCTAGGTAAGATGAATATGGATTTTTCATATATGCAAATGAATCCTCTCACATTAGAACCAGGTTATATTCCACCACTAGAGTAATTCCCATGCTTACACCAAGTGATTTTCTTGTTTGTCCTATAATTCCTCACTCTAGTTAGGTGGCCTATAACAGTGCTAGCCTAGGTCTTACTACGAGTAACTTGGTTCTTCCCTCCCTCCCTCAAGTGGACAATATTATAACAATTACACAAAATTTTCCACCAATACCCATGACTATTCTAAAAAGGAGCTCATTTATGTCTTATGTTGAGGGGAAACCTATGAATGGGGGAAAAAACCCTCTTTAGGGAAATACCTTACCATGGAACCAGCCATCAGATGGGGAAAAAATATTTCAAGTTGGTCCCTCTACATCCACTTCTGGTCTCTGTACAGGATTTCCATATCCTAGAGTTATCATCCCTTCGTGGGGCCAACCAAATTTGGAAGGAATCCCTCCATAAGGAAATACCCCCCCCCCACCCCCACAACCCCAGTACATGGGAGGACCACAAAGTTACAATATTCCACCGCAACTAGCCTATGTTACTACTAGTATTCTGATGCCACATCAGTATTACCAATATCCACAAGAAAAATGAAAACTCCCATTCTTGCTACATTAGATTTGCTTAATCTGTCACATTTGAATAATGATCCCATTCAACATGCCCCACACTAGCCACCCATCCTTGTCAAACAACCCTTGGACATCACAAAATTTTATGGGAAACTTGGAGAATATCATAATAACCATTTGATGAATTTCCATATTTCGTGTTCTTCTAACTCCTTAATGGATGAATCCATCTATCTATGAATTTTCCAGAGAACCCTTACAGGTTTGACATCCAAATGGTACATTGATTTTCCATGATAGTTCTTTGGTGATTTCAATTTAGTCTCCATTGCATTCCTGACTCAGTTCCAACTACCCATCCGGTATGAGATTGGTACTAACATTTTGACTTCCCTCTGACAATCAGCCTCCACCCACATATCTGATCATATTCATGAGTGGAAACGACGGTGAAGGTTTATTAAAGCCACCATTCCATACCAAATATTAGCATATTGGTTCATGAAGTCACTTTACCACCCATTGCTTAAGATGTTGCTATGGGAGTTGTTGTCACACAAGACCAAGTGACCAATCATGCTCAATATTTATATTTGGTATAATCCCAATCTGACACACTTTATGATCTGATCCCCAATGCTCCATATTCTTCAAATTATCTGTCAAGACCAATTGGGAAATCCCACACTGATGGTGTGGTTGTTAGGATTATTAATCCTCCCTTGACCATACTATCTATTAGATTATTTAGCCTAACTTAGGAACCTTAATTAATTAATTGGGTCCACTAGTACCATTGGGTCCACTAGTACCATTGGGTCCACTTGGCCTAATGGGGCCACATGTACCAGTCACTGGAGTGTGGAGAACACTGCTAGAGGTTAACTGCCACTTACTGCATGTGCATGCATCAGTTTGGGCACCTGCTAGACCAATCCCTACATTTTAAGAGCCACCGGGAATCCCAGCACCAAGCTACTTTAGTTAGTTGGAGTTAGTACTAGTTAGTCTTAATTAGCCCCCAGTTACTTTCAGTTAGTTCACAATCAGTTAGCTAGTGCAAGCTTTGCATGGATAATGCATGGCTGCATGTGGAGTAGGCACCTTTTCCCACCTACCACACTAAATTGCATTGAGTTAACTAGCTGTCACTAATTGTTTGAGTTGTTGGACATCTGGGAGTTGATTTGTTGGACTCCAAAATTGATTGAGACACCATGAGTTAGATGCTCAATTAGCTACAGTCAGATCTAGTGGATAGATTCGAATTGCATGTCATGCATTCAAATTATTTTCCTATGTAAACTATTGTAACACTAGATTTTATTATTGTGAATGATACTGTAAATTCCTGAGCAATACTTGTCTGTTTCCTATGTGGTTTGTTTTGTTCAGTTTGTATCTTCATTCTCCATTCTTTTGCTGCAAACATTATTAGAACTATAGGCTTGAAGATCTAAATGGAATTCAAATTCTAATAGTGGTAGGTTCCATTAAATCCAAGTGTGTGGCTCAATCATCTAGGAAAACAGGTAATCCAACCTCTACCCCTTTTTCATCAGAGACTAGTCCCAACCCCAAAGATGCACCTTCTCCCAAAAAATCCTCTTATTTGAATATGGTTTAGTCCGATTCATCTTATAAAGCTAGAGGTAAGAAGAAAAAAAAGATAAATATAAAAAATCTTCAATTTAATGGGAGAATAACAAACCCCAAGAACCAACTACAAAAGCAAAACCAAAATGAAAGGAGAAGTTTCCCTTCCTAATTGATGGAGATGACCACTACACAAGGGATTGTCCTCGTCGTGGAGAAGTCACCGAATTTTTGAAAGGAAAATCCAAACCTATAATGTTAACCGACCCTTACCTACCACAACAACAACAAATGGTTTCTCAAAATCCTTCCCTCTGTAAGGAGGAAATGCAAGTCATCCTCCAAAAGAGGATGCTTCTTTGAGTGCTAATGTCTTTATGTGTAATGATATTTGGTATGACGACCAGGTGTTAGACATACGATCCTCCTCTAGAAAAGAATGCTGACAGAGGTGCTCCTTATAAGCCTTCTACCTCCACAAACCCTCCACCTTCTGGAGCTCTTCAAATATAGAGGACAATTTCTGACTCAGCGTTGTGCCCACCATAGACCAGAATTTGAAAATTAACATTTAGTCCAAGTGCCCATTTTTCCCAAAACTACAATATTGTAGAAGATTTGGCATATGCACCTTGTTCTATGTCGACACTAGAATTTCTACAAAGTTGTCCCACACAACATAGAACCCTATTTTCAGTCATTGCAGCTATGGACCCAAAAACATGTAACACCATCATGTTCAATCTGGAGTAGTTTAAATCGAGTCTCTCCCACCAACTTGTGTTCCAAAATAACACTTTTGTTTGTGGGAAGAATATCCATCATACAATTTTGGATGAAGGATCCTCAACTTGCATTATGTCTTTATCCTAGTGGAGAGGCATCGACTCTCCTAACCTTTTAACTAATGTCCCACTACTCTAAAAGAATTCGATGGATGTGGCTTCATGCCTTATGGACTGTTACAATATTTAGCTCGGGGGAATCACTTCTATTGATATGGAATTAATTGATGCACCCTTGATTACAAGCTATTGCTTCTTCCTAGTTGGTTTTATGCAATGATCACTGTCGCATCCTCAGTATTTTGCCTTATCCAATTCCCCCATCAAGGGAAAATTGTGATAATTGAATAACTCAACTTTTTCACAAGCAATATCTGGAATAATACAACCAATAATGTCACGTTCTTGGGTTATTTTACACTCAATTATGAGAGCGTGGGGGTAGGTATTCTGAAGGATTCCTCTCTTATCGGTACTTTTCCCTTATCCGCCCCATATCCCCCACAATTGGCTTCCATGGTAAATATGATTTCCACTATTATGGGGCAACCATCCATTGAGTCTTTTGATCCTTGGGTAGTACCTAGTCCTTCCAAGCTTGAATGTGATACACCTTAATGTATATTACTCAGTAGTTTAATTACTATTTAGGTTAAACAATCAATTAGGTAAGTTATATGGTGCGACATGTATACTAAATGAAAAGACATGTCCCTATGTTTATCAACCATATATAATTGAATACTATCCTTGTATTTTATCATCAATTCAATTATCAAAAATATATATTTATTAAACCCAGATTCCAACATGTAAGGTTAACATATAAGGTTTTAACCTTACAATGGCATCATAGATTCAAGCTCACTCACTCTCGGTGCTTCCACTCCTCTTCCATACTCAGCCCTTCCCTCTTCTCTACTCGACTGCTCCAATTCTCCTCGGCTCACTCCTCACTTCCACCTGCACCAACTCCTATCCTGTACACCACCAATTGCACTCAACATGCAAACCACTTCGCCTACACATCACGGTCATCCGACCACTCATCCTCCCACTCTTCTCTTCCATGCCACCTCCAGTCTGCACCTCCGTTGCACTAGAACTATCGTCGCTTTTCCACTAGTCGCCACCACCTACGTGTGCCTCCACGCTCCACATCCTTCACACCAGCTCCATCCACCGTTCCTAGATGCTACCACCTCCACACCCTCCACACAGGCCTGCCCACTCTAGCGCCTTCTCTCTGCAACACCTTCCACCCGTGCGCATTCCTTCACCCATATGGCCTTGCAACTTTCACCCCCTTTCAAATCCTCACGCAGGCCCCCACACCGCTGTGTGCTTTCCCATCCCCCACTCCTCTACACACTCCAGTGGCCGCCCACTTGCTCGCCCACGACCTACCTCCTCCTGCTCGCCCCACACTCCACATCAATCCGCCTCCACCCGCTTGTCCATTCCTCCATCATAGACCTGCCCCATTTCCATTCAGAGCCCTCTCCACCTCACCCCATTCTCTATGCACAACCACCTTCACCTCCCGTGCAACCCTCTCCACCTCACTTTTCTACAGCCAGCAACCACCGTATCCCTAATTTCCATTTCATCTTGTTACTCTACGTCCGTCCTTCCACCTCTACGTAATCCCTACCAATATAATAATAATAATAATAATAATAATAATATTTATTACTATATTCCTTAATATTCCCTAATTCAAAGAAAATATTAATATTACTATTTACCTTATAATACATATTATTATTATTATTTAAAGAAGGCTAATATTTTGGGGAAAAAATAATCATAATTATTATATTTTAAAAATTAGAAAAAAACTATATATTAAATTATATATATAGTTTATAAAAACAACAACAATAATATTATTAATTAATTAATTAATAATTATTATTATTCAAACAAAAATTCAAAATCTTCTTGAAGAATTTCACAAAATGGAATCAATGTGTTTCCAACATTCATTGAAATCATGTATGTCTAGAAGCCGAGAATGATTATTGAATCTAAAATCAAAGAAATCGAAAAGAGATGCCTTAGGGAAGAGGAAACATACACAAAATTGAAAATGATTGTATTGGAAATAAAAGAAGAAATGGATAGGAAAAAGGAAAGGGGGAACTTATAGCAAGATCAGACCCTGAAGAATTTACTACTCTAACCAAGCCAACGTTGAGAGAAAATGATGAAAAAGTATATGAAGAAGAAGCGGCTACGACATCTCACTTATCAAGCGAGGGAAAGCAAGAAACTGCTATGGCACCTACGATAGTAGAAGCAGTTACACCCTTGGAATTTCCAAATACAGAGATGGAAATTGATATTGCACCCACAAAAAAAGAAGATGGAACAAGGAAGAAGCCTATGAAGAAGAAGCGGCTACGAATCTCACCTCTCAAGCGAGGGAAAGCATGAAACTGCTATGGCACCCATGATAGCAGAAGCAATTATGGTCTCCAAATTTTCAAGCGAGAGAAAGTTGGAAACTTCATTTGCACATACAACAGAAGAATCAACTATGACTCCCAAATTCTTAAATAAAGAGGAACAAGGTACGGCGATAAAATATTTAAGTAGGGAAGAGTCCGAGGTCGCTACTTCAACTAGAATGAAAGGGATACCATGATGACTGCCTCTTTATATTCCTCACAAAATATTTAGACCACTAGACTCCGAGAGGGATAACAAAAGAAACTCCAAATACAAACCTCAAAATACAATATTCAGTAAAAAATATGTACATCTTCAAGAATTTCGCTGCGGCTTCTTACAAGGTAGGGAAGTAAGTCACATAAATACGTCGGTTGAAAAATCTATAAAATTGTCCAGTGAAACTCCATAACAAGGACTTGTTAAGAGAGATGATAACAAAGATGATGAAACATAAGAGGTAGAAGACAAGGATATGAAAGATCAATATGATATTGACAATCACAATGTCAATATCAATTGTAAAGAAAACAACGATGACGTATAGTGTAAAACACAAAATACAGTTAAAATGAAGTCATTGTTAACAACAATTATAAAAAAATTAAAGTCATAGAAGAATGCAATGATGAAAATAAAAGTGTCAAGGACGACCTTAATTGAGATAATGTAGAAGAATGAAACCTAGAAGATGTTGCGACAAATGAAGAGATGAACATTCTACCAATGGTCGTAACTCAAGATGCTCTAGAATGTCAACATCAAAAGGTTCTCTGGGAACAACTAAATCCAAGCTCGTAAGACAAGGAAGTAAGTACATTATTAATAGTTGCTACTATAGATAATAAAAACATATCAAAGCACATAGAAATATCAGAAATCTACATCAAGTTAGAAGATCAAAAGAACACCATCAGATTAGAAGCTCAGAAGAATACTCCATATAGTTGTTATGCGTTTATCTATAAAATCATATGCATGAAAAGATTTGAATGGGAATGTGACCAATTATTCCAAAAACTTCTAAACTGTGGTACCATTATTCACGGCAAGAATTCTAGTTGAAGCATGCTTACAGAAGATTCGTGGACGAATATTTTCAAGGCCATATGAGTTGTAATATACGTTAATGTATATTACTCAGTAATTTAGTTACTATTTAGGTTAAACAATTAATTAGGTAATTTATATGGTGCCACATGTCTACTAAATGAAAATACATGTCCCTATGTATATCAACCATATATAATTGGTTACTATCCTTGTATTTTATCATCAATTTAATTATGAAATATATATTTATTAAATCTATTGCTTGATCGTAGTCGGCTTTATGTGATGATCATCGTCACATCCTCAGTCTTTCTCCTTATACAATTCCCTCATCAAGGGAAAATTGTGACTATCGAACAACTTGAATTTTGCACAATCGATATATGGAATAATACAATCAATAATGTCTCGTTCTTGGGTGATTTTACACTCAATTATTAGAGCGTGGGGGTAGGTTTCCTGAAGGATTCCTCTCTTATTGGTACTTTTCCCTTATCTGCCCCAGATCCCCCGCAATTGGCTACCACGGTAAATGTGATTTCCACTACTGTAGTGCAACCATCCCTTGAGTCTTTTGATCCTTGTGTAGTACCTATTCCTTCCAAAGTTGAAACAATTGGTGAAACCATGCCACTCACTCCCACCAAGGAAATATATCACTTGATTCAATCTTCCTCTTGTACCCCAAAACCCGATGACCAACATCTCATGGCATCAAACCCTTACTCTCTACAGTATCGGATAGAATTTTCTACACCTTTGGATTATCTCCTCTAAAATTTTCCATCTGATGAGTCCATAATGGAGGTTGATATTATGAGTCGAAATTATCCACCATAGGAATATTATCATCATTGATTCTCTTTCCTTCCACCCATAGAGAAGTGCCCCCCTTGCCAGGTATTTCATCCAAAGAAGCACTCTCATCCCACTCCTGTTCATCCAATAGTTGTTGTAGGCCCTTTTGCAAAATGGGGCATTGATTTTATGCATTGTAAGCCTATCTATATGGGGTTGAGGGGGGGGGGCATGGATATATTATAGTCGTTGTTGACTATTTTATGAGATGGGCTAAGGATATTCCTACAACATGGAAATACTACTGCCCTAATTTTGTTTAGTTACATCATCACTAGATTTGGAGTCCCACAAGCCATTGCGACTGATCGTGGTTTGCATTTTTAGAACCATATGATGGATGATTTAAGTACCAAATTGGGTTTTCTCCTTGAAAACTTGTCCCCATACTATCCCCAAGCGAATGGAAAAGTAAAGGCTATTGATATAATATTGAAAACCATGATCCAACACATGACAGGGACACATAAATTTAGTTGGCACTTAAAAATCTTCTCAACTCTCCAGGTTTACAGGAATTCCATCGAAACTGGAATTACATTTACACCATTTCAACTTGTTTATGGTTTAGAGGTAGTCCTTTCTATTGAATGTGTGATTCCATCAATAAAAATTGGTGGTCGAATTCCTACTAAACACTTCTGTTGAGGAAAATTGATTATTATATTTGGAAAAAATTGATGAGACTCATCGTGATGCTGCTCTCGCCAATGAAGAATATGAAAAATGCATCAAAATGAATATGACAAATCTGTATGTCCTCATACTTTCAATGAAGGTGACCTAGCCCTAGTTTATGATCAAGACACCGATGAACTAGGGGGAAGCAAGTTCGAACCCATGTGGTATGGCCCGTACATTATAAAAAGAATATTAACAAAGGGTGCATACAGGATGGTAGATTACAATGGAAATCCATGAAATGGGATTTAATTGAAAAAGTACTATGCTTAGGGTAATCCTACATGTGCACTTTGTATATTATTCTACCATATTTTTGAGATGTTTTGGTGTGGTGTGTTTTTGCTTTTGTGTGTAGATCTTGCTTCACATATGTTTGCTCATTTCATTTTGTACTTGAATGTGTCTATTTTGACATCCTTCTTGGTACACTTTGTATTTGTAGAAGGTGCTAATAGACATACCCAAAACCTTGCTTTTGTATCTTGGGTGGTATATTCCCCCACCGACAAGTTAGTGAGTTAGGGAGGGATTTTCCTTGGCCTCACAACCAATAATGCAACATAGTATCATGTTGTAATTGGAATTTTGATTGAGGCTTCCTCTTTAGGAATATCCCATATGATTGTTAATCTTGATTCACAACTCATGGTTTCTCAATTAAACTTCATTTATGCCATCCACGATCCTAGGTTGCTTCTCCTTTACCGAAGGATCCACCTCCTTGAAAGATTATTCAATTACATTGAATACTGATACATACCAAGGGATTTTAACACAGTGACCAATTCACTAGATGATTTTATGTTAGACCATAATATAGCACATACATGAACATCCCATAATCACAAAGAATGTAAAAAGTGTAAATAACAAAAAACATCATGCGATTACAACACTTAGGAATAACTAGCCGAATAAAATCCATGTGTGTGTGTGTGTGTGTATCTATCTATATATATAATATCAAGAGTTTTTCCACATCAAAAAGTCCAAAAAGTACATAGGGGATAAAATTGGGCTACATCACCTTTGTATCATATATATAACAAAAACTAGGATGATTGTAGAACGTTGAAAATTTGACTAATCATCGTGAGACATGTTGTGTTCATAGTAACACACAACTCCTTGGGATACTCATCATTAGAAGTGGGAAATACTCTTAGGCACTCCCACTGTGTGTCTCTAAACGTGGTAAGGAACCTCTCTCATCCTCTTAGGGGGAATTCCCATGGTGAGCCCTCTTAGGTTTCTTTCCACATCGTGAAGCCCTCCAACCTTAGCCTAGTCTACATGATGAACCTCTCTATGTGGGTACAATGGTGATGTTCTCGATAACCGTTCTGCTTCCCGATCTGTGATGTAAAACATATATGTGTTTAGATCCCCTTTGTGCAACATAAACATCAGAAAAAACATGTACACACACATACCCGAAAAAAAATATAATTCAAGCTAACATTATTTGGAGACATACCTTTTGTGTTCCATCTTGCTCTTGAAGCACTAGATCTCGGTCACCCCTGAAATTCATCATTGCATATAGATTATCATCAATCATCGAAATTTGGTTTTTCCACCATGCGAAGAAACCAACATTGAATGAAATGCCTGAGGACCACCCAATCAAGATGCATGACTGGTATATCGTTCCATCCACAACTCGGATGGAGTTTGAATTTGCATCTCTTTATGTGGGTGTTAACACCCAAAAAGGGTTCACTACCTCATCTACCCCATTACATGGCTCATTTGTCCATTTTCCCACCATATTTCCATCAAAAACCCATAAAACCAT
>LPNX010557813.1:44255-55612 GCA_001517045.1 Pseudotsuga menziesii
CAAAGGGTTTCACCAACCTCCTCATTGGAGGTAAGATCAATAAAATAATTCTTTACCTTTTACTTATTTGTGCTTCATACATGTTTAGATTTAACTTTTTATTTCAGTTATAGTTTTTTAATTCACATAACATTGAACTGCTACTAAGGAATCCATTGTCCTTAGTAGGTAGTCATTCGTACAAGCTAGGGCTAAAACCCTAGCAACAGTGGGTGCATCAAAGGTACCCACTCCAAGGAGAACGACATTAAGAGAGACCCATATCCAAACTGTTTCTGCCTCCCTATTATACATTTGGTGATTTGTTCTTTCAAGTTCACTAATATAGCCTCGTGCTAATTGAATATTTTGGGCTCAATTCATTCAATAGAATATGATTACTATTATTTTGAGGCAAGATGTGGCGTCATACTACTTGTCAATTTTGTGATTGTAAATAAAATCATGCGAAGAGGGTGGTCAACAATGTATTTGATGGGAATATTTTCATTTATTTTCTGATCCCCTCTCTACAGTGTTGGGCCATATACTCGATAGATAACTCAGTCCCTTGATAACTAATTAGAGTTATTGGTACTCCTCGCTTGGAAAGACATACCAGGTAATACATGTTCTTTAATTCTATCTCAAGAGTATGAGGATTGTTATCATAGAAATCTCGCAAACATGTGACATTTTCACAATTTGCATGATAAAGCATCATCAACATATAGCATGCATCCAATCTAAGAGACCTTCAAAAGATCCAAAGAGCATCATGAGTCCAAAAATGCCCCAAGGCAGTCAAAATACGCAACTGCATGAGTAATACTTTTTTTATGCTCATGACAACACTCGTCTCTAGTACAACACCCACGCAGTAGTGCATACATTCCTTCGATACCCATGCGACTAACATAAATGACATGATCTCACACAATAGTGGTGCATTGAAGGCTCATGAAATCTCCATTTACTCAAATAATTTGAATTTTGGCTCTTCACACACTTGGTTGTCTTAAATGAACTCCCTTGTGTACTTTGGAGATACATCATGGATCATTGCATTCACATTGGGATCTTGTTATTTCTTGGCCATCTCTTTGCCTATAAAAGAAACCCATGAGCATGCTAATTGTAAAAGAATTTTTAGAGAAAGGTTACGCTACTGTATGTGTGCTTGTGCACTCTTATAGCTCACCATTTCCCCCTTTTCTAGCATTCACCAAGCTCTCTTACCTCCTTCCTTCAAGGGGTAAGTGTTCTCCTCATTTGTTATTCAATCCACTTGAAATCTAGTGTGGACTAAATATACCTCCCTTAGAAGGATTGTTTGCCTCCATTTGGAGCTCACATCTCCAAGGTGTTGCATATGCTTTACCATTGGGCAATATAAGAAGTGGTTTGGCATATATTGGTTGTTGGAGTTTACATCTCTTAACCCATATTGCATTTTATTTAGTTTTGTTTTTATTTCCTTTTATTTGTTTCATTTCCACTAACAATGACTCGCAAAATCACTTGGAGCACTCACCCAAGCCCACAAGGGGCACTTAATATTGAGGCCTTCCTGTAGCCTATAATGCCTTACCCCTAACCAAGTGAGAAGAAAACACTCTTGTACAATATTTTCCACAACAATATTTATGATGACTCCACTTTGTTTTAGTTCATTTCTCTTTCATTATGTTGTTATTTGTGAAGTGGCTAATTTATGGTATTTTATGCTTTGTAGATTAAGAGGACCATACCTTTCACCCCAAAAATTTGGCTCCCAATAGTCTATTTTTTCCATTTTATCAGATGCGCGACTCTTGACATCCCATTTGCGTTGACAACATGAACATCCCTTCGATAGTCATGTGACCCATGCACATTAACAGAATCCAACCCACGCATATTTCTCTCTCATGATAGTGCGACCTTCCTGCAATGTAACCATGCGATAGTGCGCTAGTGAGTGTTTCTGTTGCGCTAAAGCACGTTTGTTAATTTTTTTCCACGCTGTTGTTTTTATTTTATTTTTACCTATTTTCAACAATAGTTTGACAGCCCCATAATTGCTTACTAATGAACTAGGACTAAATTAACTTACAATAGTTACTTGTTTCTTTAGTAATTACCTCACCTAGAATAAGATTAGGAATTAAAGGGTTCATTTCTCAAAATCTACTTAGGTAACCACCCTTGGGGCTATCAATGGGCCTCATTGGTGTCACTAGTATTAAAGAGTTTTTGATATTTCCTTGCTTATTTAACATATTTAATTAAATTAATGTACAATCAACTTTTTTCACACAAGCAAGTACCTAAAGACTCTCCTCTACCTGAGTATGCTCTTCACCTCGCATTTCATACGATCTTGGTGAATCAGAAATGAGAATGGATTGTGAAATACCTCAATTGCACACTTAGCATTTGTTTTCTTTTTGCAAGCATCATTAGTACCTTGTAATGTCCCCCCTCTAATTAAGCATACCAAACACCCGCTAACCTACTTAATTCCCATAGGTTCAAGCGCGCACTGCATAAGAGGGAACTGACTGAGTGGATTTGATATTTAGAGCACTACAGGACATTCCTTCAGCATCAAGTCATCAATTGGATGGAAGAAGCCTTGTTTCTTTACGCTTAAAAGTCAACATTAAAATAGAATTGCATGCATGTAAAGGTAAAGCGGAAACCCTAAAAGTGACATGAAAACCCTAAAAGTTCATGAGATTCTATTTAAGAGGGTAATGAGACCAAAGAAGGTTACTTATGATTATTATTGATTTTGGAGCTCTTGAGTAGCAGCACAATGTGCGGCCACGACAGTTGGGGTTGAAGATGGTGTATTCAGATAACGAGGTTTCGGCAATGCAATATCTGCCCTAGTATCCTTTAGGATAAACCATTCAGGTTTGTCACCGCATCTATCATATTCATCCTTATTCAGTTCTTCAGTGTATTCCAGAAGATTATTTGCAGGTTCATCTGTACAACTAGGGGAATTTAGCTAGGAAACCCCAGGGCATTCACCGGGAGTCTGAATCACCATATTTATTCCACATGTGGCCTACATCCTCACCAACAAGATCACTCTACTGCTTTGAGTGATTATCAGCCACTAATTTCTCACCTAGAGAAGCTTGCAGCAGAATAGAGAAGAGTGGGGGCGTGAGCATCAGTTAGGTGAATCAATTCGCTAGGGTACATGGAGAGGTCAAAACTCCTGCATGCTCCAGCCATTCTCTCTAGCATGGGAACACCTACACTCTGGCCAATTTTCAGCTGCAACAGACTATCCCTCCACCAAAAACATCAACCTTATATGATTCAGACTGCTGGGGGTACTACGAAGGAAAAATAGGTTATTACTTCATCAGCTCGGCTTATCTTGGATGTGTATTCTCTCAAGAGCATTTTCAGCCAGCTTATCAATGGTAAGTGTTACAATCTATCCTACAAACCCTAAACCTAAATTTAGATGTAATATAGGGAAATTTTGCATGGTAGTTTTGCATGCCCGGCTATTCAGTAATTTTGCATAGAATTAGTAGAATATCAGTATTTGGGATATTAAAGTGGTATCAGAGCATGTTCCTTGCCAGTTGTGGGCTTGAACATGAGAAGTAGATGAATACAGAAGAGGACACTTTTGTAACCTATAGGAAAAGAAGGAGTAGGTACATGGAGGACTTTAAGGATATCCAACTAGAAGATACCAACTCAGACATGGACCCAAAATGTATACACTCTGACAAGGGGAAAGGAACGAGAGAAGATGAGGAAAGAATGGAGTTTCACAACCTAATAAGTGCATTGCAATACTTAGCCAAAGGGAAAAAGGACATACTTAATGCAATCAATAGGTTATCCACGAAACCAGAACCAGGTAATAGCAATACACCTCTCTCACCTATAGATAGAGTGTTTACAAGAAGTAGTGGGAAACATGCATACACCAATATGCATAACACACCCCACATATATAATAGACCTTCCAGCAGGCCCACTATGCCTCACTTCTTGGCAGATGCAGTAGCAGGTCTAGTCATACAAGTAGAGCCTAGTGAACCATTTGGGGCCTATTTGCAGGAATACAGGGACTTAGGGGTTGAGTTTCATGCAGCCATGTCTTTTTCATATTTTTGCAACATGAAGAGTAGGAATAGGCCCAGGAATTTCAACAAGGGATTCAGCCATAACTATGAGTTGCAGAAAACCTTGGGCAGGTTGACCATCCCAAAATTTGATGGGACTCGTGGAGGTTCAATGAGGATATGGGTTCATAAGTTGGATACCTATTTCCAACTCAATCCCATGACAGAGACAGATTCCATTAAATTGGCTACACTCCACTTGGACAGAGAGGCTCATGAGAGGTGGTACCATGGATTAGTGACATTGGGTCACAACACCATCCACTCCTATGGTGAGTTCACTCAGAAAGTCATGGAGAGGTTTGACAGGAAATATCCAGAGATACATTTCAGGGAGTTGGCTCAACTCAGACAGATAGGTAGTGCTGAGGCCTTCATCTTAGAATTCTAGAGGATAGCCGTTATGGTAACAGATGTGTCAGAGAGAAGATTTACGATGTTTTTTACGGAGGCCTTGACAGAGCCACTATGGGGATGGGTGAAATCCTACAAAGCCCCCACTTTATAGGATGCCATTAGCCGAGCTAGATATCTCCAAGACTCAGTTTCAAAGAACAAGTTCCCACTCAAGACCAACTTTCTAGTTAGGGACAAGGACAAAAAAACTTTCCAGCAGGAATTCCTGAAGAAAATGTGGTTAGACGATGACACTAGGAAAGACTTGAGATGGAAGAAATTATGTTTTACTTGTCAGGAACCATGGGTTCCTGGACATAGGTGAATAGGAAAGGCCAAGGCCCACTACATAGAGGTATATTTAGATAGTGAAGGGGAGGACTACGGGCAGGAAACAATAGAAGAATTGTGGGTAGCAGAGGAGGAGTCAGTCCAGGGTGATACACCAGAGGGAGTTATTGCTACGCTATCTAGAGTACCTAGATTCCATACTCTCAGGGTCAGGGGAGTAGTACAAGGCCACAGAGTGGGAGTATTGGTTGATGGGGGAGTAACCCACAATTTCATTGATGGAGCTTGGGTAACCAAGAGGGGTATTTCGACAGATAAGTTTGAGGGATTTACTGTAGCAGTAGCCGGAAACTCTAGTATGGAGTGCAACTATTGGATTCCAAAACTGAATGTCACATTAGGTAACTAACAGATGACAGATTCATTTTATGTAGTGGACGTGGTATATACACATGTAGTATTAGGTTTTTAATGTCTTTATTCAATAGGGAAATATATTAGAGACTACCGGGAAATGGAAATGGAATTCCAGGGACCAGATGGGAAACAAGTAGTTTTGAGGGGCATGAACACTTATCCCATAAAACCAGTATCTTCATAGAGAATGAAGGCTGTGCTTAGTTAGGATGACATTGAATGGTCGACATAATGTTTTTTCACCTTTAGGAAACCTCCAGAGAACAACACCCAACACCCAATAGATATTTAGGCCTTATTGCAGAAGCACAAAAAGCTATTTCGGGACCTTCCTGTTCATGTAATTGTAACTTCGGAATGTATTCACTTGTATTTCTTATGTATTGTAACCCGATGTTTATTCCGGGATGTGTCTATAATGTACTTGAGTCATGTCATTCCCTGATGTTCCTATCGGGAGTTTCTATAATGTAAACAAGTCATGTCAAGTCATTATGGGTAACCCTCCTATTGGTCAAGGGTTAAAGTCCCTGCAGTTCCAGGGCACTAGGGTTATTAGACTCTCCTAGAGAATTCATCCCTAGTAGGGTTTTGTCAAGTCAGGAATTAGTATAAATAGAGAGCTAGCCTCTCTATTTATCACACACTCACTCACACTTAGTTGTAGCACATAGCTGAGAAAGAAGAAGACACTGGGGCTAGGAAGAAAGAGGTTACTACCGTCAGGAGATCATCTTACTGTTTTGGGGTTTTACTTTTGGTGTTGATTCTATCTCTGAGGAAGTTTCATGGTTTTCTACATTTATGGTTTCCTCGAGGATAAACACTGTGTTCATTGTCTCTTGTGTTTTATTGCTGTGCTTGTTATTCTCTCAGTTAAAGATCCTAATGTATTGCTAGCTTAATGATAAAAATCTAACATGGTATTAGAGCTAACTTGAGAAGAATACATCGTGCAGCTACGGGAACTAGGGATTCCTACTTTATGGATCTCTCTCCACATATTTTCATCAAAACAAGGTTGGAATAACTCTCCTCCCTAGGGCGCATCGTTTTGTCGAAGCAGAATCCAATTCTGAGGTTTTTCAGTTTTGGACTTGACACTACTGTCGAAAATTAGGGTTCTCCACAGAAATGGAATTTTTCAGTGATCCTAGGCCTGGATTGATCTCCTCCTCAAAATTGAAGTTTAGAGATCAAGATCAAAGCATTTGGTTGGACAGAACTCCAGAAAAGGAAAACCCTAATTTGCTCTTGAACCAACACTACAGAATTTCAGCTCCAAATCCAGATCTGACATCTTGACCTAGTAAGATCTAAATCTTTTGTATTTCCATTTGAGGTTTTCAATTAAGATGTCTAATCATACCAAGCTTAATGAAAATATTGAGGGAGCTGATAAATTCCGAGCCTAGAAGTATAGGATCTCCCTAGTCCTGGAAGAAAATGAGTTGGAATCCTATATTAGTGAGGAGGTTCCAGTTCCAGAGGGATATGAGGCTAAGGCCTTACACAAGAAGAAGTTGGTTATGGAAAAGAGGATTATTGATGATTCAATCAAGGATCACCTCATACCATAGGTGTCCTCTCTAAATACACCTAAAGATATGTTTGATGCCCTAACCAAATTGTTTGAAGGGAAGAACATAAACAGGAAGATGACTTTGAGAAACCAACTGAAGAATGTAAAGATCCAGAATGCTGAGACCATCTAGTCTTACTTTACAAGGGTATCTCAGATCAAGGAACAGCTAGAAGCAATATATGAAGAAGTGGAGAATGCAAAGATTGTGATGACCACCTTGAATGGTCTCCCTAGATCATGGGATTGTTTCATTCAAGGGATCTGTGCCAGAAAGAAGTTAGTCAAGTTCAGCAGACTATGGGAAGAATTCTCTCAAGAAGAATCTTGGATATCAGCTCGAGAAGAAAAGATGGGAAGTGAAGATCAAGCTCTCACAGCCCACACCAAGAAAACCAGAAGGGACCATCATCACTCCAAAGGTAAGAATTATCACTCTAGAAGAGATTGGGCTACTGTTATATGTTACACATGTGATGAGAAAGGTCACATATCCAAATACTTTCCTAACAAAGGGAACTCAAAGAAGAAGAAGGGAAACAAGAGAAGACATCATGCTCATGCTGCAAAATATGATGAACCTTCCACAAAGAGAATCAGACAAGAAAGTTATTCTTCAAGTGATGAAGAATATGTGCTGATCTCCGCTCTCATGGGAACTATCTCACATGGAATCAATGACTAGCTCATAGACAGTGGTGCTTCCAAGCATATAACAGGATTCAAAGAATCATTTGTGAAACTATCTGAACATGAGTCACCTCACAAGGTGAAACTTGGGGATGACTACCAGTATCCAATAAAAGGTAGTGGTGAATACTCCTATAAACTAGACTCTGGAAAGTCCATGAAGACGAAAAATGTATTGTTTGTACCAGGACTAAAGAATAACCTCCTCTCCATATCTGCATTGGATGCAAAAGGAATGAGGGTTGCTTTTGTAGATGGCCAAGTTCTTATGTGGTCAAAGGGAAAGACTTTTGATGATGCAATAGTGATTGGGGAACAAGAAGGAGGTCTATACAAATTGAAGGGCCAACCAGAACAAGCTTTGGTTCATGACTCAGTAGAACCAAATGAACTTTGGCATAGAAAGCTTGCACATGTACATTACAGGCCACTACCACTTGCAAGAAAAGTTGTTGAAGGTCTTCCATAAATGCAGAGAAAACATGATGGTGTTTGCAAAGGATGTGCAAAAGGAAAGAACAAAAAGAAGACATTTCCAAGTAGCGAGAGCAAGGAAAAATGAATCTTGGAAATCATTCACTCAGATGTATGCGGTCCGATTTCATCCAGTTCATTGAGAAGGTATGTATACTATGTTTATTTAATTGATTATTTTTCTAGGAAGGCATGGATATACTTCATGAATAACAAAGATGAAGTATTCAGCAAGCTCAAGGAATTCAAAGGCTTGATTGAGAACCACATTAAAAGGAAGATCAAGACTTTTCGATCAGATAATGGCAGAGAATTCACATCAAATGAATTCAAAGATTTATGCAAAGACTCAGGGATTAAGAGGGAGTTTTCCACTCCATATAATCCACAACAGAATGGGATTGTAGAAAGGAAGAATAGAACTATCATGGAAGCTGCAAGAGCAATGCTTCATGATCAACATCTTCCTATGCATCTATCGGAAAAATATGCCAGAACAGTGGTGTATGTATAGAACCGTACTCCACACAGAGTACTTGAGAACAAGACACCTAAAAAATTCTTTTCTTGCAAGAAACCAGAAGTCAGCCATCTCATAATATTCAGCTATCCAGTGTACATACACATTCCAAAAGAGAAGAGAACAAAATTAGATCCTTCAAGAAAGAAGGGTATATTTTTGGGATACTCTGAAAGCATGAAGGCTTACAAAATATACTTCCGAGGATTCAAGAAGATCGACATCAGCATGGATGTGAAATTTGATGAAGACTTAGCTTACAAGAAATCCAGAAAGAGACCTGCTGAAGAACCTGAAGAAGCAGAAGCACCTAGAATTCATGATACAACCATGAACGAAGAAACTCAAGAAGAAGATCGAGAATTTGAAGAACCTCAAGAACCTGTAGATCCACCTTAGGAGAAGAATCCTCACAAGAGGAAACCTGCTTGGGTATGAGAAGCTATCCAAGGTGCGGAAATAAATGGGGCTCCAGAAGAGAATCACAGAGAAGGAAAGAGGACCAGATCCTGCTCGGGATATGTAGCTTTATTATGTGATTTCATCGATAAAGAACCTTCCAATTATGAAGAAGCGACAGAATGGAAAGAATGGAAGGATTCTATGATCGAAGAGTATCCATCGATCATGAATAACGATGTTTGGGATGTTGTCCCAAGACCAGAAGGGAATTCTTCCATAACTTCCAAATGGATCTACAAGATCAAGCATGTTGCAGATGGTAGCATTGAAAAATATAAAGCAAGATTTGTTACTCGTGGTTTCTCCCAGAAAGAAGGAATAGATTATGACTAAAATTTTGCACCTGTAGCCAGATACACTTCCATCAGATCAGTGCTTGCTCTGGCTACAGTGATGAAATGGAAGATACACTAGATGGATGTCAAGACTACTTTCTTGAATGGTGTAGTGGAAGAGGAAGTGTATGTGGAGCAGTGACTCGGTTTTGAGACACATGACAGGGAGTCTCATGTATGTAGATTGAAGAAATCCCTATATGGTTTGAAACAGGAACCCAGGACATGGTACGACAGAATTGATAGCCTTCTATCTAGTTTGGGCTTTACCAAGAGTAAAGCAGATTCCAACCTTTACTACAAGGTTGAAGATGGCAACCCAGTGATGCTCCTAGTGTATGTAGATGATGTGTTTGTAACAGGTATGGATGGGTTGATTGCAGATATGAAGAGGAAGCTTGCTTCCGAGTTCAAAATTAAGGAATTGGGTATGATGCATTATTTTCTAGGCATGGAGGTGTGGTAGAATGCAGATGGAATCTTCCTTGGACAAGGGAAGTATGTAGTAGACATCCTGAAGAGATTTGGGATGATGGACTACAAGGCCTTAACCACACCTATGGCATCGAACTTAAAGATATTGGTTTATTACAAGCGGTTGATTCTATGATGTATCATCAGATGATTGGGTCCTTGATGTACCTGATGAAAATGAGACTAGATATTAGCTTCGCTGTGAACACCTTGAGCTAGTTCTTGACAGATCCGAGACATGTTCACTTGATTGCTGCAAACCATATTCTGAGGTACTTGAAGGGTACAGTTGATTATGGGCTCAAGTATAAGACTGATCAAAGGATTAACCTAGAGGGTTATGTTGATTTAGATTGGGCAGGTAGTGCCATCGATAGGAAGAGCACTTCAGGGTGTTGCTTCAGTATGGGATCAGGTGTGATCTCTTGGTTTAGCAGGAAGCAATCTTGTGTGGCACTGAGTACAACTGAAGTAGAGTATGTCACAGCTTGTTCAACTAGTTGTTAGGAAGTATGGCTAAGGAAGCTACTGTCTAATTTATTTGATCTCCAGTTGGATGGTACTTGTATATATTATGACAACCAAAGTTGTGTGAAGTTGTCAGAGAACCCGATGTTCCATGAAAAGTCAAAGCATATCGAGATCAAGTATCACTATATTAGGGATATGGTGCTGAGGGGAGCAATGAAGCTCCAGTATGTTGCGACGGATGAACATATAGCTGATGTGTTGACTAAGCCATTGGCTAGGGTGAAGTTTTGGTACTTCAGGGAGAAGCTTGGTGTTCTCTAGATTGAGATTCCTCCGAAGAGGAAGTGATGTGTCCGTGTTGAGCCTTTATGACATGGCAAGAGGATTAGTTCCTTCCATGGTCAGATGCAAGTGATGTGCCCTTCTGACATGGTGAGAGGATTGGTTCCTTCCATGGTCAGATGTAAGTGTTGTGCCCTTCCGACATGGTGAGAGGATTGGTTCCTTCCATGGTCGGATGTAAGAGCTGTGACATGGTGAGAGGATTGGTTCCTTCCATTTTTAGATGTATGTGATGATCCCACATCTAGCATGAAAAATGGATGGCTCTGTGAAGACACATCTAGTATGAAAAAGGACTAGCTCTGTGTGGATTCCACATCCAGCATGAAAAAGGGCTAGCTTTGTGAAGACACATCTAGTATGAAAAAGGAATAACTTTGTGTGGATGCCACACCCAGCATGAAAAAGGGCTGGCTCTGTGAAGACACATCTAGTATGAAAAAGGACTAGCTTTGTGTGGATGCCACATCTAGTATGAAAAATGACTAGCTCTGTGAAGACTCATCCGGTATGAAAAAGGACTGGCTCTATGTGGATGCCACATCTAGTATGAAAAAAGACTAGCTCTGTGAAGACTCATCCAGTATGAAAAAGGACTGACTCTGTGTGGATGCCACATCTAGTATGAAAAAGGACTAGCTTTGTGAAGACTCATCCAGTATGAAAAAGGACTGGATTTGTGTGGATGCCACATCTAGTATGAAAAAGGACTAGCTCTGTGATGATACATCCAGTATGAAAAAGGACTGGCTCTGTAGATGTACATCCAGCATGAAAAA
>LPNX010557813.1:60835-91322 GCA_001517045.1 Pseudotsuga menziesii
TTCATCTACCATGTTAAGGCTCGTTCCCTAAGTGTGGTGACCAACTGTACAAGTTTAATATTATCATCGTGGATTCCTTTAATGGTCCACACGGCTTCACATAGAAACTAGTGCTGCTCTGGGTCTTCTGCCCATGTACCCTTAAAGGTAGGTAACTTCATGTCATCCCCCATTCAATTTCTATGTGGTGGATGCTGATTTGCTGTGTTACTACCACTTGGTGGTGTAGATGTAGGTGATGTAGCGGTAGTATGTGCTGTGGGTGAACTACTAGATGGATTTCCTACAGGATTTTTCTGAGTCCCGGTTGTTTTCTGTGGGGTATAAGGGTGGTAAGGGATACCCCCTTCTGTTCTTTCTGTATTACTATGACTCTACTGTCTAGTATTATCTGAACTGTTTTCAAATATGGAAGAGCTAAAATCTACTTTATATTTCTTGCCACTACGTGTACATCCAATATCATCAAAACCACTCTCAAACTCTTGTGACATCACACTTTCTTAGCTTACTGGTCTGAAACTATATCCATTACTCCTTTTTCATATAATAACATCTTAATGGACAAGTTTAAAGATTTTAGGTACTTATCACGATATCCTTTGAAGAAGTACTGCTCAGCCTCGCTGAAGCTTTTTGTCTATTCAACTGCAAACTCTGTAACAAAACATTCTAGCACACTCGCAAGCGAGAAGTCGACTGCTCGTGTAATGGGATTGTCTATGCTCTTCAAGGTGTGAATCAGCTCTGGTGTCCACATGATGTTTCTTTTCTTTTTGAATATATTTTGATCAGTCAGCTTTGATAACCAGTCGTATAGCTCATTTCCATAAGTCGCAAAAAATATCATATGCAGGTCTGTGTAGATATGTTTTTGCAACCAGTCCTCTGTACTCACGTAGGACTCTTGTTTTCTGTCACAACAAATTCTCTTTCTGTAGACTCAACCCACTGGTTGAGTTCGTGTCTAGTAGGATTCCAACAGAACATTAGCTTTGTAATGTGTTCAAATCCGGCAATGGAACCATTTGTTGGTTACTATGGGCAGACCCGGGTTTACTAATATACATATACCAACAATACCCCTAGCTCACTGGCCCTTTCAAAAACAGACCGCAAAATGGCCTGAAGTCTCACCCAAAGTGATCTTATGGGTTGGCTGAAGACTTAGGTGTCCTTAACCAGGTTTTGTAGCATCCTGGAGTCTCACGGTTTCTCTTAGCTAGCGAGATCTCTCTACGACGCGCGGTTCTCTCTTACTCGCAGGTTTTGATAGGGGAAGGAATCCTATCGCATCGCAGCAACTTGGGTGGTGCGCAACTCTCCCTTTCACTTAACCCATGCTCTGCGATATCTCAAACCGCAGCTCCTCTGATGGTGCGATATCGCCTACTGTCAACGCGATATCTTCTATAGTACGACCCACTGCGACCCTCATGGTCCAAAGGCTATCTCACTGGGTGAAATGACTTAGTTAACTTTCAACAAGATAGTAAACACTCTGAATTGAACTTCCACAGTTCAACACACTCTACCTCAACTATACTCAACTGGATGAATAAGTATACTGGAAACACTTTAACAGAATGACTCATTACTCTGTGAAACAAGCACTGATAAACTCATATGCAGACGCTTGATACATGTAAATCCACCTTTAACCTTCAATAATGCTGTAACTGAATGAGGAAATACAGACATTTACTAACTGAGATACAACATTCATGTAATAGATAACAGATATCTACTAAGTAAAGCACAATCACATGAAATAATCACATAACACACTGGTTTTACGTGGTTCACTTCCAGGGTAGAAGCTACGTCCATAGAACTGTGTTTATTATATCTTGAGAGAGTACACAGTTCTACTGCAACCTGTTGTGCAGCTAAAGATATTCTGGGTAACTCCGCACTCACTGTCGGGAGCCCTTCTCTCCTAGATCTCTTCTCTTTCTCTATATTTCCTTCTTACAATAGTCTCTCTCTCTCTCTCTGTTTGTCAATCCCTATGGATTGTTACATACATACTCCTGGAATCAGCTACTGGTTACAGTAAGGTAACTATGGACTGAATAGCAGAACCAAAGCTCGACTCTATTATAATACAAAATAACGGTGAGCTAACAGACTACTGGACTCTCAGACTGGCTAACTGTCTGAATAGCTACAGGTTATCCGACTACCTAACCTTTTACAATACAGTTTTCATCCCTTTATAGGCGGCTCGAAGGTCTCGCCATTACAACACTGTGGGCCTGTCCCAACAGTAACCCAAAAACCCTAACTGTGACAGTCGGTCTATCTATACTCTAACTACCACTTTCTGTCACACCACAACTCTCTGCAGACTTCCACGCTTCCTAGCGCTGATCGTGGGTACTGGACGCCGCTTCCTTTTCTGTCCTTCGTCTTCAATACCTCAGCCTCGTTGCCCCTTTTTCCTTTATGAGGGTAGCTAAGCCCTCCTATCTTCACCACTGCCTTGAATTCAGTGGGTGAGCTCTCTCTTCTCGGTCGTTGCCTTGAATGCAGTGGGTGAGCTCTCTCTTCTCGGCCGCTTAGGTATTGTCATCTTCTTTGACTTCTCTGACCTGATAGTCACAGTTTCTGGCTCTGATCTGTAGCTAGAAACATGCTACGACATTGTATCTTTACCTTATCTCTTATATCTTCACAAAAACTGTCTATCCGCCAAAATGGTAGCTTCTCCTGTAGCTACGGGACCCTACTCCAACAACTTGATTCATGTCATGCCCTGATGTTCCTATCGGGAGTTTTTATAATGTAAACAAGTCATGTCAAGTAATTGTGGGTAACCCTCCTATTGGCCAAGGGTTAAAGTCCCCGTAGCTTCAGGGCACCATGGTTATTAGACTCTCCTAGAGAAGTCGGCCCTAGTAGGGTTTTGTCAAGTCGAGAATTAGTATAAATAGAGAGCTAGCCTCTCTATTTATCACACACTCACTCGCACTTAGTTGTAGCACATAGCTGAGGAAGAAGAAGACACTGGGGATAGGAAGAAAGAGGTTACTGCTGTCGAATGATCATCTTACTGTTTTGGGGTTTTACTTTTGGTTCTAATTCTATCTCTGAGGAAGTTGCTGGGTTTTCTCCATTTATGGTTTCCCCGAGGATAAAAATTATGTTCATTGTCTCTTGTGTTTGATTGTTGTGCTTGTTATTCTCTCAATTAAATATCCTAATGTATTTCTAGCTTAATGATAAAAATCTAACACTTCCAGCAGGTATATCACCAGACAGGGGATTTGAGCACATCATTGAGCTAGAGGAGGGGACACAGGCAGTCGTCACCACTCCTTACCGACATCCCAAAAGATACAAGGATGATATCGAGAAGACGATCAAGGAATTACTAGAGCTAGGATATATTCATCCCAGTTCTAGTCCCTTTGCATCATTAATGGTCTAAGTTAAGAAGAAGGATGGCACCCTATGGATGTGCATCGATTACAGAGCGCTCAACAAAATAGCATAAAAAAGAGGTATCCCATTCCTAGGATTGATGAGCTCATGGACAAGTTGTGGGGTGCCAAATACTTTTCAAAGATTGATCTTTGCTCAGGGTACCACAAGATCCGAGTAAGGGATCAAGACATTTCTAAAACATCTTTCCATTGCCACTATGGTCACTATGAGTTCTTGGTCATGCCTTTTGGACTCACCAATGCTCTAGCCACCTTCCAGTCGTGCATGAACCATACTTTCAGAGCTAAGTTACGTAAGTATTTGCTATTATTCTTTGATGATATTTTGATTTACAGCAAAACATGGGAGGAACATATGAAACATTTAGACGAAGTATTGAGCATTCTAGACGAGCACCCGCTTTATGCGAAGATGTCTAAGTGTGAATTTGGTATGAAGGATATGTTGTATATGGGGCACATCATCAGTGCAGAAGGGGTATAGTTTCATATGAAAAAAATATGAGCTATTAGGGATTGGCCCACACCAAAAATAGTCACGAAACTGAAAGGATTCTTAGGGTTTTGCACATATTACCGGAGGTATGTTAAGGGATTCTCCAAATTTTCCGCACCACTCACTGATCTCACAAAGTAGGGGGACTTCACCTGGATAGAATTAGCACAAAAAACCTTTGACGAGATGAAATTCATCATGAGTTCTTTCCTGGTTTTAGCACTACCATACTTCTCAGATCCATTTTTAGTAGAATGTGATGCATTAGGGGACGGGCTAGGGGAAGTATTGATTAAAAACCTTCACCCAATTTCATTCGAGAGAAGGAAACTGAAAAACTATGAGCACCACTACTCCATATAATACAAGGAGATGCTAGACATCTTACATGATATCACTAAATTCAGACAGTACCTGGTGGGTAGCAAGTTCAAAATCAAGACGGATCATAATAGCCTCAAGTGCTTCTTGGAGAAGAAGGAGCTAAATGAGTGCTAACAAAAATGGGTCAGCAAGCTGCAAGCCTACGATTTTGAGATAGAGTATGTGAAGGGTAAGAATAATATAGTAGCTGATGCATTATCTAGATGACCCGCTTCATTATCTCTCATGAGTATATCCACTAATTGGAGGTCTCTTCTCTTAGTAGAGTACTCCAAAAATAAATTTGCTTGCAAATTATTGGATGGACAGATTCAGGATGATAGGTACGGAATTATTGATGACATCATCTATTACAAGAATAGGATATACCTCGTCCCAGAATCAACCTTAAAAAATAATATCATACAGGAATCACATGACTCTCCATTATCAGGACATCAGGGTTTCTTGAAGACTTACAAGCAAATATGAGAGAGGTTCTCATGGAAGGGTCTCAAGGGGGAGGTTATGCAACATGTGTGGGAATGAAGCATTTGTCAGCAGAATAAGGTCAAACACATCCATCTAGTAGGGTTACTTGGAGCACTACCAATTCCAAAATAGAAGTGGGAAAGCATATGCATGGACTTCATTACAGGGTTGCCCAAGGTCCAAGGGAGAGATTGCTTATATGTCATATTTGATCGACTAACCAAATTCGCCCATTTCTTTGCTATATGTTCCAATTACTCTGTAGGCTAGGTAGCCGAGTTATTTTTCAGAGAGGTTTTTAGGTTACACGGGCTACCCAAAACCATATTTAGTGATTGGGACAGTAAATTCACCAGTGCCTTCTAGCAGGAGTTATTTAGATTGGTAGGGACAGAAATCGCTACCAGTACGAGATATCACCCGCAAAGCGATGGACAAACTGAGATTGTCAACAAGTGGGTTGAAGGGTATCTGCGCAATTATGTAGCAGGCCAACAGAGGACACAGATTAAGTGTCTACACTTAGGAAAATACTGTTACAATACCACCTCTGGTATGGTTAATCGATCGAGGGGGCACTGATGGTTCCCCTACGTTGGGACAATGGACAATGGTCTAAAGGTCATCCATGCGGTGTGGATGGAGCAGGTGGCTCTTGAACATACCAATACATGCACGGGATAGATTGCGGTAGAGGCACGTGATTCGATGCAGCAGTGGCATGCAAACCTAGGTAGATCTCGAACAGAGGTCAGGAGAGTCTTGTGTGAGTTGTGGTGGATGGATTGGACTACATATGATGTGAGTGCAATTCTAGAGGTAGTTATATGCCAGATACATGCAAAAGAAATGATCCGCACTCTGGGTGGTGGTCCGGAGACCCGTGTAAGGTGTAGTGGATGGGTTGGACAGTTATATGCTGAAATAAAATGATGTGACTTTTGGGGAGATGGGTTGGAGTCCTACATCAGTTGCGGTAGGCAGGTGTGATGCAATTACTGGTCTGGAGACACTTATATCACAATGTGGTACGTAAACCGAGGTAACTCTCGAGAAGTGGCCACAAAAATTACTTGTTAAACCTGAGATGATGGTCTCATTAAAAGATAGAGGACAAAATATTGAGCCAAGGGGTGTGAGGGGTGTCTCAAACACACTCTGAGTGACTCTAACTAGCAACTAATGGTGTTTCCCCTACTGGGGGTCTCTAATTTGTGGTAAAAACGTTGCAAAACAAAAAGGGAAAACAAAGCGACTCGTTGGTGATGTTTTAAGTGTAAAATCTCTTGAGGTAGAGCCTATTACAGGGGTTCTCCAAGACTTGTCCATCAAATTCAATAAGGGTGTATGCCCCTTTTCTGAGGCAACGGTGGATGACATATGGGCCATACCACATTGAATCGAACTTGCATTTTCCCAACTTATCATTTGGTTGGTCATAAACTAGAACCATATCACCTTCTCTAAAGGTGAGAGGGTGGACATGTAAGTTGTAATGGAATTTTGACTGTGTTTTGGCTGCTTTGATGGCTTGGAGGGCAGCCTGACAGTATTCTATGGCTTGCTCAAGTTGGAGGAGTCGTTCTTCTAAAGGTGAAGTTTTAGCAAGGAGTTATACTATGAGGCAGAGTGATGGGATTTGACACTCTATAGGGAGTACTGATTCAACATTGTGTACTAGGTGGAAGGGCGTGAAATCGGTTGCGGTTTTTGTGGATGTGTGATAAGTCCATAGGGAGGTAAAAAACATGTGGTTCTAGTTGGTTTTGTGGTTTCCTACCATCCTTTGGAGCATTGTCTTAATGATTTTTTTGACTACTTCAACTTGGCGATTTCCTTGGGGGTATTAGGAAGATGAGTATTGGTGTTTGAATTTCAACATGGTTGAAATATCAGTCCAAACGGTGTCTTCAAAGTGTTTACCATGGTCTGAGACCAATTGTTTGGGGACACCAAATCATGAAATGACGTGGTTAAAGAAGAAACGTTCCGTCTTTTCACTTTTGCAATCAAATGTGGGAATGGCCTTGGCCCACTTACTGAAGTAATCAACCACCATAATGATGTATTTATGATCATTGACTGAGGCAGGGTTGATTGTCATGAAGTCGATTGCCCATTTGCAAAAGGGACCAACTATGACTATAGGGTGTAATGGTGCAGGGGGGGTTCTTGCCTTCGGGGCAAAGAGCTGACAATTGTGACAGTGTTTGACTGCCTCTATGCAATCAACAATGATGGAAGGACATAAGTATTTGGCACGCAGAATCATCTGGGCAGTTTCTAGACCTGAAAGGTGGCCACCACAAGCTCCACTATGACAGTTGTTAAGGACTATCTCAGCCTTGTCGCAAGTGAGGAAACACCGTAGGATGGTATCAATGCCTCGATGATATAGAGCATCTCCAATCAGAATATGGCAAGCGGTTTGATGTTGGATGCATCACCTATCTTCACGGTTTAAGTGGGCGATGAAATTCTGTGTGCGTAAATATCGGAGGATGCCCCCATACCATGGTCATCCTTGGGTGGTGGTGATGTGGTCAATGGGAGAATATCTATCATGAGCACAGACAGCGCAAGTGCCTTTGTGCTTTTCGGGGAAACAAACTTGAAGTCAAATTCTTGGAGGATGACCACCCACTTGGCTGCGCGACCTTGTAGAAGGAGATGGATTGAGAGGTACCAAATTGGGTTGGAATTAGCCACTACACGGGTATGGTTTGCAATGATATAGTGGCGTAACTTCTGAGCCGTGAAAACCACGACGAGGGCCAGTTTCTCCTCTGATGAATATCGTAATGGGGAACTTGTCAACTTCTGTCTAACATAATAAATCACGTACTCCTGGTGTTATCAACCCAAATGGCACTTCTCCATCTAAGTGCCGACATTCCTTATGTTGGTACACAAAAGGACATCTTAGGATTGAATTTTACCGAAACACTATAGATGGGCATGAATTGGGATGCATTTACCCTTGAACCAACTTGCCATATTATTTTTCTAAGTGTTGAGTTGCGTACGTGACTATCCTCATTGCAACTTGCATACATACGTGACTATATCCATTGACAACTCAAGCACTGTACGTGATTATCTACATTGCAACCCGTGTACATCAGCGTACACAGGTTTCCTTTAAGCAACTCGTGTGTCATACGCGGGTTGCCTATATCAATAGTCGCATACATCTTGATTCAACATTAAAAAATATAAATCACAACTAATGGAGATTAGTTGGGTCCTAATCATTAACTATCCTAACTGTTTAAACCTCCTCAACCTTTGAAACCACTCTATTTCCCAAAGTATAAATAGAGGCCTCGGGGAGGGCATTAATCAATCAAGTTTGGAGAGAAAAGTTATGCTGGTGGTATATCTTTAGAAGTCTTGGAGCAGTAGAACTCAGAGTCCTTTGGTTGCATAGGAGTCCTTGTCTCAGAAGATGGGTTGTACTCTTATCTCATTCATTGATTGTTAATAAAGATAATTCTTCTTCCAACATTGTGTTGAGTCTCTTTCATGTATCATGGTTGATGAATATATTCGATTATGCACTAGATATATGGTTTATCTAACCTCTCATATATACATGTATAAGATTGTACTTGGAGAATTTGATCTTTGCAGGTGAAGGAGGTGCATCCCCAGAAGCTTTGGAGAGAAGCAGAGCGGAAGAAGATCAAGCTTGGATCAACCGTCGGTAATCGGGTGAGTCAAGAATTTCTTCCTATTTCCTTTCTATACTCTATTAAAGCTAATTGTCTATAAGGTTAGTAGTAAGTTGGTAACCCCAGACCCTAGGTTACAAGGGTGTTTAATCCTGAACAACAGAACTGGTGACTCCATTGGGGAGTCCAACCTGCTGTGGATTAGTCCTGTAGATCCTTGCCCAGTCTTTGCTTTGATTGAGTGTGTGGTTTTTTGTCTTGGTTTGGACTTGTAGTGATGTTTTAAATACCATTATGATTTTTCTTTTTTTGAAAAATTTTACTCCTATACGTGGGTTGATGTGCTACACAGTCACGTATTGAGTTCTGTGTATGCGGGTTGCTGTATTGAATAGTCACGTACAGTACGTGGGTTTCTCAACTAGATAGTCGTGTACATACCTTAGCAACAAAATTTTTGGGTAGGGTTGCTTGTCCCTGTCCTTCTTTGGATCTTGTCTTGATTTGTGGTCTTTAGTATTGGCATTTCACGGTAGGTTTGATAGCCCTGTTAACCATACTTCGTGCTTTTTAGTAAGCCCTTGAATTTTTGTTGGTTGGATTGTCTTTCTTTTAGCAATTTGAAGTGGATTTTCCTGTTGGGTGATAGGTCCAAGTGCTATGTGTCTGAATCAGTGATCAAGGTTCTAGATAACGTATATCCCATGCTATTTCCAAGTAGTGTTGGTTTGTCACTTGCCTTTGATTGATTTCAGTGATTTTCATTCATTGTGTCTTCCCAAGCTAGGTTTTTTCCAAGTATTTCTTAGGTGGTTGATCTTTGGTTCTTATAAGTCTGCTATACTTCATTTTGCTTACTTTATATAGTTTGATTATTCAAGCATACTCAAGAATTTTTGCATTNAAAGTAAGTCTTAGTTTTCTCTTTCCTAGTTGCATTTTCATTAGTTCATATTTACAAAAAGAAAAAGAGCTTTCTTTAAGTAGTGATAATTTGCTTTGGAATTCATTTATACACCTATTTTACTTTTCTTATTGATTCTATAACATCATAGTCATTCATGCCACTTACCCTCTGATTAAGAAAAGCCTTTAAAATGAACGCTATAATTTAAAATTTATTCATAATTTTTGTTTTATAGGGTCATACACCTAGTAGATTAGGCTAGACTTATGGGATAGGAAGTGTAAACTCCCCATAAGTACTTAAATTTAGATGTAGTTGGCCAATCAATAGGTAAATACTTCTTTATGTTGATAGTATCAAGGAAGCTCATCTCAAATGGGAGTTAAGCACGAGGCCGTGTGGAGGCATTGGACTGAGGAGATAACCCTTTGATTCCTTGTCAAAATGTAGACCAAGGTTTTTACGCATTTGGGGATTCTATCCTAAACAGAGTTTTAGGATTTGCTACCCTGCCCATGCGTACAAATTAGGCTTACGACTGTCCCCCGAGACTGTTGATATAGTTAAGGTAGCCTCTAGTCTCTTGGACATCTAGGGTTTATACACAGGTAAACCGGAAGGCTATTTCTAGTTCACCTTGAACGGGCTTGGAAGGTCACCCTTGTTGAAAGTGTAGGAGGGTGGTGGGTGATTCCTCTGCTTGTGCCTAAGAACCTCTTCAAGGACACCAAGAAACTGTCCCTCAGCTTTCTTCAGGAAAGCATATCTTATACTCCCTGTGATTGTTGAGACTTTAGGAAATTTTTGTAGTGATTTCTCTGTGGTTTGTCTCTGTTTTTAGTCGACCTTAAAGTGTGAAGAGTAAAATTTACAATCATGGAGGACCAATCTATCGGAAGGTCACAAAGGTTGCAAAACCTTCCTCCACTTATCACATTGGAACCCCCACCTCCCCCTCAAAGGTGGAGATTGGACATAGATGGTTCTTTTGAACCGATAGGAGTTAGTGAAGTTCTGGGTGAAACCAAAACTTAGGGCAAACCATTTTAATTTAAACACAATTTGAGATAGAAGACTTGTAGGCTGATGATTTTGCAAGGAATTTTAATTCACCTCTAACTAGCTTAAACGATCCGGTGATCGTTCAGGTTTGTCCTTTCAATCCACCCGTGATTAGTGTTCCTGTGGGCAGAATAACATCTACTGTAGGAGAAAGTTCTTTTACTTCTACCTTAGTTGCTCTAGATGAAGGGGTGCTACCTCCCTCAATATGTGCCCCTAGAACAAGTATACCTACTACACCGTTAACTCGAGCTAGCTGAGTGGTTCAACCACCGACTCCCACAATTTTAGCAGGTGCTTCTGGTGGTATGGTCACTAGGATTCCTAGTGTACCTACAGTTCCTACTTCCTTCGTACACATTGCCCAGAGTGGTCCTATAGGATCCTCAGCTTTTGCCCAAGGATTTCCTTGGAATGGGGGGCACATTCCCCCATCCACTCCATACATAGGCCAAACACCCTCATATGTAGGGGTACAGTTTGGAAACACTAATCCTTATGGTCAAGGTTTTCAAACTCTTGTTTCAACTCCATTCACGAGCTCTCCCTTTTTGCTTTTTAGCGGAGGGATACCTGCTCATGTATTCCAAACCCCAGCTTCGACTGGAGCAACTAGAACATCTTATACTGCACCGCACATAAACAATCCGTTGGCTTATGGATGGAATCCTTTCCAAAGCAACCCATCCACTTCACAACCGGCAGTAGGGGGCAACGCCACCTTCACATATTAGAATATGGGGGCAAGTCTCTCTAATCCCAAAAATGGTACTTTTAGTGCTCTAGTTAGACCCAATCTTCCTTACCTGGCAACGTTAAACTTGCCAAATTTGTCAAAACTGATGAATGGCCCGGTGAGACATGACCCCTCCTAGCCACCTATCTCTACCAAGTTTCCCTCGGATATCCCAATATTAGAAGGAAAAGTTGGTGATGATCCTGGAGCTCATGCCATAACTTTCCATTTATGGTGCTCTTCCAACTCATTGAATAAAGATTCAGTTCGGTTGAGGCTGTTCCAAAGAAATTTGACCTGTACTGCAGTCAAAATGGTACATTGAATTACCTTCTGCTACATTTAGCAATTTTTGGGATTGGCTAATGCATTCCTTAGTCACTTACAGCTTCCTATCCGCTATGATTTCAGAATAGACTTGTTATCTACCTTCCGACAAGACAAGGCCACTCATATTTTGGATCACATCCAAGAGTTGAGAAGATGAAAGAGCCTTATCAAAGCCACTATTCCTCCCGAGTTCTTATTAGAATGGTTCCTTAAATCTATATTGCCCTATATATATAAGGATGTATCTACTTCAGGAGTGACGAATGAGGAAGAAGATATTCTCAGGGCCCACCAACTAGATTTGATATATTCTCAATCTGGGATCTTATATGAGACTATCCCTGAGGCACTGAGGCCAACGCATAATGTAGAGAAACCTAATCCTGGACCCCATGTCGATGGTGTGGTTGGTTCTGTGAATTCTCCTATTGTAGAATCTTTGGCTAAATAGCTCCATTAGCTATCCATCAAACATTCTATAGTGGAGGTAGCAAAGGCTTCCCTCTCACCCAAAAATGCAAATGTTTTTGCACAAAACTCTCAGAAGATCAATTAGCATCCCAATGGGAAAAAGAAGAGAGGAAAAAAGGATGAGGGAAACCAAAAAAAGAAAAAACCCACAAACAATGCTGATGGGGGCAAGAAAGGAAAGAAGAAGGTGAAATTTCCATGTAAGTTGTGCCATGAATATCACTTGACCCATCTATGTCCCCTTATGGAACAAGCTCAGAAGTTGTTAAAATCCCAACAACCGGCTGTCCTAAAGGATCCTTTTCCCCAAGGATAGAATTTTTCTTTAGCTTCAAATGCAGCAGGGGGCACCCCAAATTCTCTTGACCCCAATTATATCAACATGGTTCGATCCGAGACTTTACTACAGACCAGGAATAATAACTATGAAAAAGAGACCTCGGAGAAGGTAAAGTTGATAGGTGAAACTTCTAACCCTCTCACGATTGAGAAACCTGCCGAAATTATGCCCAAGATACCAAAAGGTGTCTTTAAGAAAACCTTGCATAATCCTAATGCTAGGGCTACAGCCAACTACTCTATAGTTGAAGACTTAGCCCAGAATCCTTATGCAATGTCAGATTTAGAGGTGTTATAGAGTTGTCTTGCCCAGCGAGATGCACTCTTAGCAGCCTTAGGCAGTATGGACTCATCGAGTCTCATGGAAAAATTTAATTTTTTTGATGTCAAAATTTGCCTGCCATATCATGTAGCCTTATTGATAGATGTCATCCATAGTGGAAAGACCATTGGAAGGGCAGTTGTCGACAAGGGTGCTTCTACATGTCTTATGTCTCTGTCTTGTTGGAAATCTCTTGTATCCCCAGAGTTGGTTCCATCGAACACCCTTCTTACTGCTTTTGATGAAAGGTCATTCTGTCCACATGGTATCCTACCATATTTTGAAATTAAGTTGGCAGGGAAAGTAGCGTCTATTGAGGTAGAGGTGATTAATGCACCTTTGGATTATAACTTTCTCTTTGGGAGAAGTTGGACTTACGCCATGTCTGGCATTGCATCAGCCATTTTTCAGGTGGTAATGTTTCCACACGAAGGGAAGTTGGTTACTGTTGACCAACTCAGTTTTACTTAAAAAGGCCACATGGAATCTAATGAGTCCACCATACCATTGGTTGATCAGGTTAGACTTGCTTCAGAGAGCTTAGGGCCTAGAATGTACACATCATTGATGGGCACATTTGATTTTCCAGCTAAAATTAATTATATAGGTTCTACTAGTGTGTAGAAGTCCATAGCAACGAATTTTTATAGAACTGATCCTTGGGTTCTTCCTTCCCACCATGAACCTGAAGTGCCCTTATCAGTAGTGGAAGTGTCTTATCAAGCTATCATCCATACCACTGTTGATCCTATTCTGGTCCCTCTCACAGTCTCGAGGAACTGGAAGAAGCCTATTTTCCTGCTTGGACAGAGAACTCTTTCCATTCTAGAGATTTCTTATATATGGTTTTACCTTCGGATGAAGCCATTTTGGAAGCCATGTGCAAACAAGATAAGATCTACAAATATCTTCACCATCGATCCTATTTTCTTCTAGAGTTAAGCAAGATAGAGAACCAAGAGTTCCATATGAGACTGGTAGGTGATGTTGATATGCATATTAATCCCTTACCAAGGGAAGGAATGTTTGCTGAGGGGAATATCGCAAACATTTTTGATACTATTCCTGTCAATATATCTGTAAATCCAAACATTGTGGAAAATGTACACATCGGTGCAAACTGCTCTTCGGAGGAGATTGTGATCTATACAGGCTTGTTTAATTAATTCCACGATGTTTTTTCCTGGTCATATGAGGAGATTTTAGGCATTGATCCATCAATAGTAGAGCACAAAATCTGAACACACCCTGATGCCAGACCCATTTGGAAAAATTTGAGACCTATCAACCCGCGTAAAGCGGCGACAGTGAAGGCTGAAGTTGAGAAACTACTGAAATCCGGTTTCATTTATCCCATAGCTTTGACAGAATGGGTATCCAACCCTGTTCCTGTTGAAAAAAATCAAGGGACTATACATGTTTGTACTGACTTTCGAGATCTAAACAAAGCATGTCCTAAGGACAACTATCCCACGCCATTTAGAGATCAAATTATTCATGCTTGCGCGGGAAGTGAAGTCTTTTCGTTTATGGATGGTTTCTCTAAATATAATCAAATCCAAATTAAACCAGAAGACCAACATAAAATAGATTTTATTTGTCCTTGGGGTACCTTCACGTACAAGAAAATTCCGTTTCGATTGAAAAATGCTGGGGAAACCCTTCAGCGGGCAATGAATTTTTCCTTTCACTACATTAAATCCATTGTCGAACCCTACCTTGATGATCTGCCAACACATTCTCATAAGAGGATCGATCACCCAGATCACTTGCGTTTAATTTTTGAATGATGCAGATACTATAAAATTCACTTGAATCCCCACAAGTGTGATTTCTGTGTCGAGTCAAGGAGACTACTCGAATTCATTGTTTCTAACAAAGGCATTCAGGTGGATCCTTTGAAAGTTGAGGCCATCGTAAATCTACCTCCTCCTTGTTCTATCAGGTAGCTTCAGAGCCTGCAGAGGAAGTCCAATTTCCTTTGACGTTTTATTGTAAATTATGCCAAGATTACTAAAGGTTTCATGCATCTGTTAAAACAGGACACCCCATTTGTATGGGATGAAATTGCACAACTCGCATTCGAGGCATTAAAAAAAGCTTTGTTGTCGGCACCATTATTACGTCCGCCAGATTACTCTAGGGATTTTATATTGTATCTGGCCACATCTGAGTTGACCATAGGGGTAGTACTAGTCCAGGAGGACGATAAGCTCCAAGAGCATGTCGTCTACTATCTCAGTCATGCTTTAGCCGAACCTGAACTTAGGTATTCCCACGTTGAGAAGTTGGCCTTAGCAGCTGTGTATGCTCTTCAGAGGTTGCGTCACTACATCTTACTGAGGACCATGACGGTAGTGGTGGCTGTTAATCCTTTTCAATATGTTTTGTCTCGACGGATAGTTGGAGGAAAAATCAAGAAATGGATAGTCATTCTCCAAGAGTTTGACTTGGATTTTCAATCCGCCAAATCCAAAAAATACTTAGTTTTTGCTGAACTCATTACAGAATTTCCAGTAGAGGAAGATGTATCAATTGAAGAAGACTCATTCACAAATAACCATATCTTTTTGATTTCCACCTCTGACCCATGGTACGTAGATATACTTATCTATCTCTAGACTTTGAAGTACCCTGCAGCCTTCTCGCGGGAAGAACGACGTAAACTATACGTACATGCCAAGAACTACTTTATTATTGGAGATAATTTATATCATAGGGGGGTAGATTCCATTTTACTTCGATGTCTTACCCACGAAGAAGTTGATATTTTCCTAAATGATGCCCATAGTGGAGCATGTGGGGGTCATTTATCTGGGTTAGCAATGACCTAGAAGATATTACGTGTTGGTTATTTCTGGCCCAAGATCTTTAAAGATTGTACGGAAGCTGTGAAGAGCTGTCATCCTTGTCAGCTTTACACTAGAAAGATGGCATCCCGATCCGTTATTTCCTGTCATCTCAGTGGGCCCCTTCATGAAGTGGGGGATACATTACATGATGTGCAACCCAGTCTTGGTTGGGGGGCACAAACATATCATTGTTGTTGTATATTATTTCATGAAATGGGCAGAGGAAATGCCCACCTTTAAAGCTGATAGGGAAACTGCAGCTTTTTTCATTTTCAACTAGATTATCGCATGATTCAATATCCCTAAAGTGATTGTCACTGACCATGGCAGTCATTTCCAAAATATTATGATGACTAAATTGACCACTATTCTAGGGTTTAGAGAAGAACATTCATCTTCATTCTATCCTCAAGCAAACGGTCAAGTCGAGGCTGTTAATAAAACTTTGAAAATTATTCTCAAATGTACTATTAATGCAGCCCATTCCAACTAGCACATCATGTTGTATCCTACACTTTGGTCATATCGGACCAATGTGAAAACTGCTATATGGTTTTCTCCTTTCCAACTCGTTCATGGAGTGGAAGCAGTTACCTCAGTCGAATGCGAAATCCCGTCCTTAAAAATTTCTATTCATGTGTTACATGATATGACTGAGATGGAAGAACATCTATTACATTTAGAACTTATAGATGAGCAGTGTAGAGATGCGCTGATAGCAAACGAAGCTCATAAAAATAGTGTAAAAAGCCAATATGATAAATCAGTCAAGCCTCAAATTTTCTCTGAAGGGGAGCTTGTTTTGCTCTGGGATCAAGACAAAGAACCCTTGATGGTAGGAAAGTTTAGGTCTATGTGGTTAGGACCTTATGTCGTGTCAAAGGTGTTAAATAAGGGCACATATGAATTGATTGATTTCGAAGGGAATAAGCTGCCTGAGCCTAGAAATGGGCTCTACCTGAAAAAGTACTATGCGTAGGCTTAAGGCTTCTTCTTGTATTTTATTGTATGTATTTTTATGTACAATAGTTTGTTAGTTTGTGTTTTTTATACCATCTGCTGGTTGTTATAGATGTCTTCGGAGTGGTTTGTAGGTTTCACTGATGGCGCCAGTCACCACACTTGTAATTTGGATTCAGTTGCATGGGTCATTTATTCGCCCTTAGGATAGTTAGTCATCTCAGGAGGCGATTGCTTAGGTCGCGCTACCAATAATGTGGCTAAATATAGGGTTTTCATTGAGCTTTTATGGGATGCTTTCTCACGTGGTATCACTCAGCTAGAAGTCTGACTGGACTCTCAGCTGGTGGTTTCCCAGCTCAATCGAGCTTATCAGGTGAGGAAACCTATTCTATTACATCAGTCTATACAAGTTAAGTTATTGGAAAGAAATTTTGAGTTTATTATATTCAATCATATTCAATCATATTCCAAGAAATCAAAATTCATTAACTGATGCATATGCTAATTATATCTTGGATTGGCATTTAACACATTTTGCATAAGAAAATATACAGCAGACACATAATTTTTTTTGTAAATAAACCAGAAAAATATATATATAAATGTGAATATATGTTCATATAGATAGGTCGAGTTTCTGATCCTCAGATCCAGTCATAACTATATAATATACAAAACATGGATCAATGTCCATAAAATGCTCCTAAGTCTAAGCTTGACCACCGTGGTCACTTGGACCACCATGATCACCCTGCACTTGGGCTTCTTCAGCCTCGTCAAATTCAGAAGCCTCAACATCATCAATATACACAACTACTCCTCTCGCTACTCGCCTCATAAGGCGTATCCAGACAGGTGGTATACCAACCACTAGCTCCTGCATGATGACAGGGATATGATCAATGTGTAAGGTAGTTACTCTCTGGGTAAGCCTAGCCATATTTCCCTTAAGAACCCTAATCAAACCCTGGTCCTCTCCCAACATAGGATGCACATACATGCGTGGATTCCTAGCAGGGAGGACTAATCCAATATCTGCATTTTGACATTTTAAAAGGATTAGAAATATTATACATATGTATATATATTTATAATTAAAATTCATAAAAATTTTAAGATTTTGAAAATAAAAATACCTGACTCTCCCCAAGCTCCTCCAAGAGGGAGGACAAGGTCAGTATCACCTTGGAAATCTAACCCAACATATGGAAACTTCTATAAGGCTGGTAATTATTGCTCCCGCCAAAAGTAGAAGTTGTTGTCATATACACTCTGGACCGATCCACCACCTCCCTGGCAGAGGAAGATCTCTCCCCACCTGCTCAGTCTAGGCTGACGGGGTGAACGAATTGGCAGTGGTACTGTAGGACTCAAACCTAGAACCCTCTCAAAGAAAAATGCTACTAAGATGTTGGAATAACCAAAAAAAAATTGCCTTCCTCTTTTGCAGTCAGAGAGCTGTTTCCTCATTATCGGGATCACTCCCGAAAACTAGTCATATAGGGATCCCTGTATATAGTCCACTGCTAGTATCATTTGGTTTTGAGTTGCAAGGTGAAGTGATGATGACCCTGCAGCCCTCACTATAGTGGTCTCCAATACCTGTAAAGGAAAGTTGCGAATGTGTACAATAGGGATGTAGCTACCCTTCTTTTGAGTGCCAGGCTTGCAGTATATGTCTATGTAGTTCTGTACACTTAGAAGGTCACTTCCTTTGTCAGTACTTTCCAAGTTCACCGGACCTCCCCATCATGATAAACCAGAAATGAAATAGACATCTTCCGAAGTAACCTCTATAAACTCACCTTGGACGTCAAACATGCCAAGATCGTGATCCCAATAGTTTATCAAAAACTCTAATCAGTGACACTATCAAGCATTATTCCCTCTTCTCTTCAAGCTTGTCAAAAAATGAAGAGAGACTTGATTTGAATTTCCTAGACTCGTTAAAATTTAACAAGGAAGATAAGGAAGAATTTTTCTTTTGGTTCCTAGTCAGTGGCAGCATGTCTTCCTTTATCATAGCACTCTCTGTCTTTTTCGATACTCATGTCTTAGTGTTCACTTTCAGTTCATCTATTACTTTGAGTTTCTTACTCCTCCTCTTGTTAGTTCTACCTAGGGAATCTGATCATGTCTCCTACATGATAGATAAGTCTAGTTGTACTATCTGCAAAGTTAAAAGCTACCTTGGGTAATCTCTGTGTCGTGCTCACTGTTCAAGGACTTAACCATGTATCTGATCTATATCCTAATTCCATCATTATCTTATCTGTTATTACTTGTGTTTCCCTTCGTTTACCCAGTTCCTAGTCACTCTTGTGATCCGTTGGAGGATCTATTGCCTTCCTCATCACAGTATGGTTCCGCATCAACACTTCCTGATGACGAAGACCTAGATTTTTTGACGACCGTACCTTAGGATTCACTTTCATTATTGGTGAATTATTTTTCTTCAGTTGTCGATTATCACCTATTGGTTGACAATCTATTGAATCCTATCCATGTTCGACTTCAATAACATCTATTCACATAGCTCATATTGTGTTGGTTCTTTGGGATTTTTGATGAAGACCTTAGGTTCATATCTATGGACTAAGTTGCGCAAGATTATGTTGTGGTCACTTACACAGTTTCCAGATTGTTAAATATTCATCATTATTGTATATTGTGGCTTCGATCCACCTTTGTAATACACATGGTCTTGTACCCGTATTATATGATGTACTCAAATATTGTAAAGGAGCTAGTGTTCTAGTATATTGAACATAGCATCCTCAGATATGAATTTGTATATGACATTATTATGTATTTGTTTCAGGTACTACCTCTGCTCCATTGGACTTATGAGTTCTCCAAGATAATGATTATAATGTATTTCAACCATCATTTCCCTCTGACCTCACACATTAGGGGGCATCTGTTATCAACCCAAATGGAACTTCTCCATCCGAGTTTCGAAACTCCTTATGTTGGTACACAAAAGGACATCTTAGGATTGAAGTTTTCCAAAACACTATAGGTGGGCATGACTTGGGATGCATTTACCCTTGAACCATATTTCCACATTATTTTTCTAAGTGTTGAGTTGTGTACATGACTATCCTCATTGCAACTCGTGTACGTACATGACTATCTCCATTGACAACTTGCGTATTGTATGCGGCTATCTACATTGCAACCTCTGTACCTCAGCATACGCGGGTTTCCTTTAAGCAACTCATGTGTCATACGTGGGTTGCCTATATCAATAGTCATGTACATCTTGATTTCACAGTAAAAAATATAAATCACGATTAATGGAGATTAGTTGGGTCCTAATAATTAACTATCCTAATTGTTTCAACCTCCTCGAACTTCAAAACCACTCAATTTACCAAAGTATAAATAGAGGCCTTGGGGAGGGCATTAATTAATCAAGTTTGGAGAGCAAAGTTATGCTAGTGGTATATCTTCAGAAGTCTTGGAGCAGTAGAACTCAGAGTCCTTTGGTTGCAAAGGATTCCTTGTCTCAAAATCTGGGTTGTACTCTTATCTCATTCATTGATTGTTAATAAAGAGAATTCTTCTTCCAACATTGTGTTGAGTCTCTTTCATGTATCATGGTTGATGAATATATTCAATTATGCACTAGATATATGGTTTATCTAACCTCTCATATATACATGTATAAGATTGTACTTGGATAATTTGCTCTTTACAGGTGAAGGAGGTGCATCCTTGTAAGCTTTGGAGAGAAGTAGAGTGGAAGAATATCAATCTTGGATCAACCGTTGGTAATCGGGTGAGTCAAGAATTTCTTCCTATTTCCTTTCCGTACTCTATTAAAGTTGATTGTCTGCAAGGTTAGTAGTAAGTTGGTAACCTCAGACCCTAGGTCACAAGGGTGTTTAATCCTGCACAACACCTGGCGAGGATCATCTTCCTGGACCAAGACTCTAGCAATGGCATTCTCTCATGACGACACATAAAGAATGAAGTCTCGGGTGAAGTCTAGTGCCAAGAGTAATGGTACAGAAGCCAGGGCTTGTCACGAGTGCATCAAACAATTCCTGTGCTTGTTGACCCCAAACAAAGGGGATTTTTGTGGGGAGCAGGCGTATGAATCCATGGGATTTTTTTTCATACTCTAGTACAAAGTGGTGAAGGAAGTTAGCCTTGCCTTGGAGGCTCTGCAGTTGGTGCTGAGTTTGTGGTGAAGGGAGATCAAGGATAGCTTGAACTTTAAGGAGGTCCACCTTTATGCCTTTCTATGATACAATGAACCCGAGAAGACGGCCTACTGGGACACAAAAAATGCATTTTAGGGGGTTTAATCAAATTTTGTACTTGTGGCATTTCAAAAAGACTTGCCACAAGTCGTCTATATGTTGTGCTCATTTTGGTGATCGAGAGGTAAGGTCGTCGAGGTAAACCAATATGATATGGATGAGGTCATGGAAACAATATGTCATGGTACATTGGAAGGTGGCTTCAGCATTCTTTATACCAAAGGGCATTACTCAATATGTGAATGTTCCCCACGGGGTTGTGAATGCAGTCTTGTAATGATCTTCTTTCTGAATCTAGGTCGCACGAAGCAAGCCATTCATAATGAAGTTCAACATGCTACCCATATAGCAGCCCTAGCTCCACCCAACCAGGCACTACCAGGACCTCCACCCATGGTGCTCCAAAACCCATTACTAGTCTAAGGACTGGTAGCACCTACACCTGCTCCCCAACCCAATCCCAACACCTCGGCTGCATCGCCAACAGCAAAAAAAGGTGTTCACCACCTGCTAGCTTTGACAACTAAAGAGGTCAATTTATAGACCAGAAAAAATTAGTACGGAATTAACACCAAACCCATTGACCCATTAGTGGAATCCAGATACAAAACAACCAATACACCTCTTCATTTACCCCCTTTTTCCCCACGACACCCCATACGGTGGGTTGCCAACAACATCACGGCTAGAGATGGTGTAAGCTACAACGTCGTGGATGAATTTTTCCAAACACCTATGGCTACGTATGCTCTTGAGGTACTTAAAAATTGCCCAACACAATGGAAGGCCTTACTAGCTACCCTTGGTGTTGTAGACCCCTTTGACTCCAATTTGATCACATTCGACAAAGAGGATGGAGAACCACGCATGCCATCAATGATTGCCTTCCAAATCCTGATATCCATTTGAAATTTTGTCATGCATCAATGCATTGTGGATGAGGGGGCATCCATGTGTGTTATGTCAACCTTAGTCTGATAAAATATTGGGTCCCCAATTTTTCAACCATCCGCAACTACTCTGCGGGATTATGACGTCCAACCCACTAAATCCCAAGGTATTCTTCCACATGTTCCCATCACATTAGTCAGGAAAATAATATTGATTGACATAGAGGTTTTCAATGCTCAGTTGGACTATAATATTCCCCTCAGGAGAAGTTATATGTATGCCATGAGAGTCGTCGCATCAACTATTTTTCATCTCATGATGTTCCCTCATGAAGGGAAAATCATGACAGTTGACCAACTAACTTATCACGATTTGCAAGGGATAACTACACGAGCCAATGTTATCCCTACGATCAATACCATCGATATGCAAGGGATAACCACACCTGCCAATGTTATCCCTGTAGCCAACACCATGGTCGAAAACATACCATCCTCCCCATTATTGAATGTGGGCCCTAGATTTTTTTTCGATACCACCATGACAGCTTCCTTCCCCTTAGTGTCATCACTGCCGACACCAAATGAGACTACGGATTTGGGCATGCCCTCATCCAGCACTGCTGCACCTAAACATCAACCGTAGATGCAACATCATTCATAGCTGCAACATTGTGCGCAACCAAAACCATAACCCTATCCCCATAGGCAACCATCAGGGATTTATTTGGGCTCCTCTCCATTCCACACAATTCCCTTCATATTTCCCCCTCCTGGTGTCATGAGTAAGACAACAATGGCTACCTTAAACTTACCCAATTTCACATTGGGGATTCCCGTGTGGTACCTCAATCCACCAGATCAACCTACAATTCCCAAGGTAGCCTTAACCCCTATAAAACCCATTACTGTCGAATCTCATCCTCCACCCGGCCCGTAAAAGCCAACCATCGCACCCACACCCACACAGCCCCACCCAAAAAGGGCCAAGGGAAAAAACATGAAAGCTACCGTTGAACCTCGACAGACCCTACCTTGTGCTATCTATGAAGAATAGGCCCATGCAACTCAAAACTACCCTAATATTCCCATAATCTACATGCATTTGGATGCCATGGATACAACAAAAAACATCCCCATGGTTGAAATCCCAAGCAGGCCAATAGTGAGAAACAAGTCATTGAGAAAAAACCATGCTTGTGCCCTCTACGGATTTTATGGACGCTATTCTCGCCACTTCTAGGAATTTTCCAAGTTTGGAATGGCCCTATAGAACCTCCGATAACATGCCCTTGAATCCAATATCACTCTGATCGAAGAGGTCCACCCCCCACCTCCTTCTTCAGACACCATGCCCATTTACATGATGTCCAATTCCATAGACCCTCGTATCTTCACCATCACCGATGGTCCATCGGACCCGTCTCTTCATTTTTTTCACAATGATGAGGAGATAATTGAAGCCTTAAATACCCTGGAATAATTGTGGGACAACATGCACCATCTCTCATTCTTCCTCCCCAAAGAACTTGTCTTGCAGTCTGACCAGGTTTCCATGGAAACAAAAGATTTCATTCATGGGAAAGTCAACCGGTTCAAGAATCCCATCCAGGCACCAGATTCCTTTGAATAAGGGAACATGGCCAACATATTCCCAACCATCAAAATCAACATCTCAACCAATCCTGAATTTGTTGAGGAAAACATGCTAGGGGCATCCTGCTCCTCGAAAGAAGTCGCTTCCTACAAAGAAATCTTCCAAGAATTCCGTGACATCTTTTCCTAGTCTCACACTAAAATGCCTAGGTTAGATCCATCCATTTTGGAACACCACATTGACACATGGCCCGATGTGTCCCCCATGCACCAAAATAAATGGCCCATCCATCCCTCCAAAGCTTCCATGGTCAAAGTTGAAATTAAGAAGTTGCGCACAGTCACCTTCATTTACCCATTTCTTACACCACCTGGGTTTCAAATCATGTTCCTGTAAATAAAAAATAGGATACCATTCATGTTTGCATATAATTATGTGATATGAATTAGGTGTGTCCCAAAGACAACTTCCCAACACCCTTCATCGATTAGATTATTGATGCGTGCGCCGGACATGAGGTCTTTTCCTTGATGGACGTATTTTCCAGATATAACCAAATTTAGATCCAGAAAGAATATCATTACAAGACTGCATTCACAACCTCGTGGGGCACATTTTCATATCAAGTAATGCCCTTTGGTCTAAATAACGCTAGAGCCACCTTCTAGCGTTCCATGACACACTTTTTCCGTGACCTCATCCATATCATGTTGTCTATCTTGACAACCTCATTGCATGGTCACAGAAGCAAGCACAACATATAGATGACTTGCAACAAGCCCTCCTACGATTTCACAAGTACAAAATCCGCTTGAATCCTTTCAAGTGTGTTTTCTATGTCCCAACAATCCATCTTCTAGGGTTCATCATGTCACACAAAGGAATGAATGCAGATCCCTTGAAAGTCCAAACCACTTTCCCTCTAACGTCACCTCTTTAAGTGATGTCAAATCGGCTTGTAACATAGTCTTGTCCTTTTTTTTGTACATTTTTCAAAGTGAGTCTTACGTAGTGTTTTCTTGATTTCTCCAGATGGATCCTACCATGTGTCGATACATTAGCGTTGCTGATGGAGTGAGCAGATGGTCTCCAAACCTCGCCTCGGCTACATGGGTCATCTACTCCCCATCGCATGAATTGATTCATATCCATGGAATATGCATGGTCATTGCAACCAATAACCAGGAATAAAATGATGGTGTCAATGGCCTCTTGGTCACTGCCCTCTAGTTGGAAATATTCCATCTCGACATCTTCTTAGACTCCCAGCTACTTGTCTCTCAGTTGAACAACTATTACTGGGTACGTGATCCCTGCCTCTTTAGAAAATTCCCGCGCACTAAACAGATGGTTAGAACATTTGAATCCATCACATTCACACATGTTCCCAGAAGCCTTAGTAGTGTAACAGATCAAATGGCTAATGACATTCTAAATTGGCTCATTCATCATCGCACATAGGAAACATACAAACACAACATCATGCATCATCATATATAAACATGCATACACATGTAAAAATACATCACATAGGCATTTCATTTGACATCATCATAAAAAGACTCACACATAAAACCATAAAAATCACATCCACGTGCATAAAAAATGTATAGATAAAAAAATCACATGTCCAAAATATGTCCAGTACAAAATGAGAAGCTACATATGCTTTCTTAGCTGAATATACATAGTGATACAAAAAATACTAAGTGCACCAACGTACTAGGGGCAGCCCCACTGGATGCTAGTATGACCTAGAATCATCCTCATCATCTGGCTTAGTATCATCCTCTTCCTCAGAGGAATCATCATCCTCTATAGGAAGATCCCCTCGTGCCACCCGATGAACATAATCATAGGCCAAGGCCATCCTCCTCATCATAGAGGTCCAATCCGGAGGCACACTGTAAATGGCGAAAATCAGCTCATTGTCTAAATGCTGATAGCCTATGTCATAGATCTCCTCAGCAAGTCACTCCAAGTGCAGCAAAATAGCCTTCACCTCCCATCATTTCCTGTGCGGGTTCCTCGCAGGGACCGCTGCCTCCATAATCGCGACCACCTGCCTCTGCTACCTGGGCATCAGGAGAGGACCAATATTTGCATACGCAAACAAAGATGCCATCACTATATGCATATAATCATACAACTATCAACCAACTAAACTACAATATTTATAAATATGAACACAAAAACATCACACATACATACCAGCTGGTCCCCATGCCTGTCCTGGAGGTCGGGGCATCTCAGGGTCTACATGATAGTCCATACCCACATAAGGGTGCTCCTCAATAACCACTGGCATTTTCTTCCACTGCTGTAGCAACTCCTTAGTAAAGAAACGACCCACTCTACCACCTCCCTCTCGCACCATCTACACATCCATGGCTCCTACAAACCACTATCCTACACTACCCGGTGCGGACGTAGAGTAGGTACTTTCTCAAAGAAGAAAGCACATAAGAAAGATCCAAAACAAAATCCTCCCCCAGATTCCCTCACATGGTTCAGCTGATGCTGAACAACCAGAAGGTACATCTGGGCCCACCTATAGTATGTGCCCCTCATGGCACACTCTACCATCTGTAGCTACCCTCTAGATATCTTGTGGCTCCCCGTGAACCCAATATGTGTATCACTAGTGTCACCACATCCTGTGTCGAAAAATATTCAATATCACATGTTAATATGTGTGTACCACACCCATACACAATAACGTAACAGTACCTATCACATAACTCCTCCAGCGTCTCCCCATGAGACAGTAATGGCATCAAGTCGCCAACAACTCCTAACATAGGGAGCCCAGTCAAAACATATACATCCAATAGTGTAATCTCAACACGTTTCCCCTAGATCATGAAGGCCTCCTCCCCAATGTCCCAAAATCTCACCAGAGTCTGTAGTAGTAGAAGTAAGCTCTTCATTAGGGGAATCCGCATGAACTTCAGTAACCCACAACAGGGCAGTGCACCACGCACATTCCCGTCCCATAACACCTCCTCCTGGAGGTCTTTGCAATCTCTCTCACGCCACTTAGTCTCAGGAATCCTGTACAAGCATAACGCAACTGTCAGCCAAATATTTCATCAAAAAGGCCACTCAGGGACCAGGTTGCACCTGTCTATCCCAAAAGAGTGACCTGGTCGCTCAAAATAGCCTCACAGAAGCGACCAAGTCACACTTTTCAGCCTCATAGGAGCGACCTCAGATCGCTCCTTTCTGCCCCACAGGAGCGACCCAGTCACTCCTTTACCCATGAAAACTGGGACTTGGCTCATAGAGGCCCTAGAAGGCTCACATAGGACCCCCGATTGAGCAAATTCAAAATGTAAACCACTAAAAAAAGATAGATTTTGCAAGAGCTCTTACCTGCAAGTCACGGATCTCAAAACGGTCGGTTGAAACGAGAGAAATTAGCAAAAGAAGTTCAGGTACCACCTCTCCAACTCAATAGTGAACAATGATAATGACACTTCACAAATTGTTCCCCACCCATTTATAGGTCCCATTTGACCTATTTTCTTCCTTTTCGCATAACAGGGCCATACAGAGTCCGTTTGGGATGTTGTTCCCACCAATGGTTTTAGAATTTCGTCCTCTATCTTTTAGTGAGACCATAGTCTCATGTTTAATAAGTAATTTTTAGGGACACTTCCTGAAAGTTACCTCAGTTTACATACAAAATTCTAATATAAGTGTCTCCAAACCTACACTTGCATCACATCATCCTACCGCAACTTTTGTGGGATTCCAGACTATAGTAAGGATTTCTCCCTACTACAGGGGTAGGAATGGCTCCCTTCTGTCTATAGGGTAGGTTCCTGCTAGTGGGTAAATGCAGAGAATAAAACATAAATGTAAAGAACAGAACACTAAACTAAAACTAATGACAGAAAGAAGAAAATTAGAGCAAGGTTGAACCCCTCTGTACGCAATGGGTAAGGTTCTGCCTCCAAAACCAGCAAACAAATCCTAAGCTACAATAACCTGCAAAACAATGTTAACAACAAAACCTTCTCTTGGGTGGAAATGGGCCACCATACCCAAGCTTGTGGAAGCACCTCTCTTGGTTGGGGATCTTTGGCTCAATGGAAATGGAGGAGAGGGAGTGTGGGTGGCTTGAGAGGCAAATGTGTCTCAAGGCATCCACGGGCAGCAAAACAATATGCAAGGGAGAAGTATTTTGAGAGTGACCCCCCACCCTCCTTTTATAGCTTATCCAAGGGGTTTTAGGGTTTTAAGCCCTTGGTTAGGGCTTTATCCCCTTTTTTGGGCTTTTAGCCCCTTCCGCCCTAACTTTAGCTTCTTTAGGGTTTTAGCCCCTTTTTGGGGGATTTAGCTCATAAGAGACTATTTTGGGCTCTTTTGGGGGTTTTCAAGCCCTTTTCTTCATTGTTAGGCTATTTTGAGGGTGTGGGGGTCTAATGGAGTGATATTAAGGTCGTGAGATGGTGTCCTTGGGTGGTGTAGGACATTTAGAGCTGAGTGGGGGATTTTTGGGTTAACAGATTGCCCCTTGATGTGTGAGGGTAGGAGCTCAACATATGGCCGATGGACATCATAGGATTTGCTGTGTAGAGGTGGTGCTTCCAGGGCTGGGGCATGGTGGTTTTGGTTTTTGTATTAATATGGTTCCCATCAATGGGCGAGATACAATAAATGTGTGACATGTATATGGACAAGGCAGGCATCCCCATGCTCATGACAATGTCGAAAGAATAATTTGATCTATGCTCTAAAATACAAGAGCTGATCATATACAACTGATGTTACAATAATTATTGCCTCCATGTGAGGCTGAATACAATACTGATCTGGTATATTGGATGGATGTCATTCTCATGGAATGCTATATCTTCATGACTGACGGTCTGCTAGATCTGGAATGGTACATAGCTGTATGGACTTGCTGATTGAGAGTTAGAGTCTATGTGGTACAAGTATGGTTGCATCAATCATAAAGGTATATTGAAGCACTTCTAGGGCTTCTAAACACTGTCTCCAATGCAACTCAAAAGTCACAAGGGATATAACCTGTTTAGGTCCCTCAAGTAGACTCACCAATGTGTTAGAGTCAGGTGACATCTGGGCTCTTCGACCAAATGCTGTGCGGAACAAACCCTGTATGAATCTCAATGGTGCGATGATGGAGTTGAAGTCAAGCACATGAGAAACAACCATCCTGAGAGGCACTAAGGACTCCTCTCAAGTGGTCGAAGGAACTCATAAATGAGGTTAATGAAACCAAGGTACAGGGACCTATGGGTCTATCCTCTAGAATATGTGTGTTGGTGTCGATAGAGGGAGACCTGCCCCTAGTCATGGCAATGATGTTTCCTTGACTAGGAGCGTGAGGGAGATAACTGAAAGATGTGAAGCAATCTATGGACTGACTCACTGAATGGGGAGGGGAGGGGAAGGGAAAGAACTAAACAGGGGTAGGGGGAGCGTGGGAGACTCAAAATTCCTTTGTTTAGAGTATGATGGCAGGGCGGACCAGGAAGCAAATGAAGCTAACTCAAGGGAATGGGATCATAGCTATAATACCGGGAATGTCGCTGCAGATGGGAAATACTTGGAGGAGGTGGACACTTTTGATACTGATGGGATCCAAGGAAGACACATTGCAGAGTACTCTAAACAAAGGTGACCCAATGTGGGAATGCTTCCAAACTATTTATTGTGGGATGGTGTCTAGGGACACCGTTATGGTATGATCTCATGGATTTTTGGTGAGCCTGAGAAAGCAAATGCTCGATGGTGCTTTCAATTTTAGAGAGTCTGAAAGCACAAAGAAGACTCCAATGGGGGCTCTTTTTTGTTGGTAGTCTCCTATGCCCAAAAAAGGATAAAAGTATACATAGGAGAGATCACCCATCCTATAGGGGATGAGAGACTTCTTTACTATTGGTAGTCCAATCAGGCCGAAAAAGGTTAAACCTATACTGACTGGACAGTCATTCAAATACTTTTACGAGCATGAATGAAACCAAGTTTGCTTAGCAATCTTTTCTTGATGAGATGGCTGGAAAAGCGCTTAACGAAAATCGGTGGTGAGCTTTTTTGTAAAGTGTGACCCCTCTGCTTGAGAAAGCATAAAAGTATGCAGAGGGGAACGGTCTTGGATTTAGTGTACGAAGGAGGTCCTTTTCAATTGATGGTCTACATGGTTCGCAAAAGGAGGTAAATACGATGATGTAGATGCACTTTCCAATAGTTTAGCGAGCGGGAACAGAAGCAGTTGTGCTCGGCTATTTTTTCATTGTTTTAAGGAGTCAGAAAAGAGCTTAAACACAAATCCACTGTGGTCAATCGATTGCGGTGGCATGAGCGGTCCAAAGGTTATCCGCGTAGTATAGATGGAGTAGAAGGCTCTCAAACATACCAATACATGCGTGGGATAGATCGCGGTAGAGGCTCACAAGTCAGTACAACAGAGGCATGAAAACTGAGGTGGCTCTCGAACAGAGGTTAGGAGAGCATGTGTGTGTGTTGCGGTGGACGGACTTGACTACATGCAATGTAAGTGCAAGTCTGGGGGCACTTATATGCCAAATACATGCAAGAAAAATAAAGGGTTTTGTGGACGATGGTCCAAGTGTCCATGTAAGGTGCGGTGAAAAAGAAATTATAAATACAAAAATAAAAGTAAAATTACATTCCTTAATGGGTGGTGGCTCGAACACTCGCATGAGTAGTGGTCGGGAAGTGTGATACAAGTACAGGTCCGTATACACTTGCATCGTCATGTCATGGCTCGTAAATCGAGGTGACGATGGGAAATGGTCCTGAAATTTCTTTATTAAACATTAGACGATGGTCTCGTAAAGAGATATAAATTTAAGCCTGAAGGTGTGAGAGGTGTCTCGAATCGGTTCTGGGTGACTTTGAATTAGCAGCTGATGGTGCTGCCGCTAGTGCGTTGGTGCACTTAGGAGTTTTTGTGTCACTATGTATATCCTATTGATAAAGCATATGTGGCTTCTCATTTTGTATTGGACATGTTTTGGACATGTGACTTATCTAGTTATCTATATATTTTTGACGCACGTGGATGCACTTTTATGGTTTTATTATGTGAGTCTTTTTATGATGCTGTGGAATGAAAATGTCTATGTGATGTATTATTACACTATGTGTGCATTTTTAGACATAGTTATGCATGATGTTATGGTTGTATGTTTCCTATATGTCGTTGTGGATGTGCCAATTTAGAATATCGTTATCCATTTGATCTGTGACACTATTGAGGTTTCTGGGAACATGT
>LPNX010557813.1:94397-107938 GCA_001517045.1 Pseudotsuga menziesii
CAAAAAACTGGTCAGACTGCGACACAAGTTCTTCTAGGAGGAAGAACAAGCGATGGTGCATGTCGTCCCATGGGTATTCTGGGGCGATCAGAGCTTCAAGTATCTCCTCATCATTTCTGAAGCAATGAAGAGACAAGTCTGATGGACCATCGGTGGAGGAGGAGATGAGCGGGTCGGTGGAATTTGACATCATGTAAATGGACATGGTGTCTGATGAAGGAGGTGGTGGGTGAACTTCTTCGATCAAGGTGATCTCAAACTCAAGGGAATGGTGACAGAGGTCAGCGAAAGCCATTCAAAATTTGGGTAGGTCTTGGCAATGGTGGGAGTAATGTCCATACAAGCCGCAAAGGGTGCAAGCATGGTTTTTCCTCAATTTCTTGTTCCTGACTACTGGCGTGGTTGGGAGTTCAACCACAGAGATGTTTTCATTCGTATCCATGGCATCTAGATCTGTACGGATCACTGGGATTTTAGGGAAATTTTGAGTTGGATGGACCTGTTGCTCACAAATGACACAAGGTGGGACTTGTCATGGTTATGCGGTGGCTTTGGTGTTCTTTCCTCTGGCTCTTTTGGGTTGGGGTTGTGCTGGTGTAGGTGCAGCTGTTGGCTTGTGCAGACTGGGTGGAGGGTGAGACTCAACCACGATAGGCTGCATCAGGGTTAAAACAACCTCAAGCATTGCTGGTTGGGCTGGTGGATCAAGATACCACACCAGGATCCCCAACGTAAACTTGGGTAGGATTAAGGTGGCCATGACTGGCTTGATCATGACACTAGGTGGGGGAAAGAGGAAGGGAATCGTATGGACTGGGGATGAGCCCACATAACTCCCAACTGGTTGCATGTGGGGATGTGGTTGTGATTGCGGCTGTGCATAATGCTGCTGTTGCGAGTGGTGTTGCGGCTATTGTTGGTGGTGTGACTGTAGATGATGTTGTGGTTGTGGTTGGGGTTGCGGATGCGGTTGCTATTTAGGTGCAATGGTGCTGGATGAGACCATGTACAAGTCCACAATTTTATTTTGTGTTGGTGGTGGTGACACTAATGGGAAATGAGCCATCATGGTGGTATCAATAAACATCCCAGGGCCCACATTCAATGATAGACAGGCTGGTGTGTTGTCAACGATAGTGTTGATTGCAGGGATGGCATTGGCGTGTGTGTTCATCCCTTGCGGCTCAATGGTAGTTATGGTAGGGATAACATTGGCAGGTGCTGTTAACCCTTGGGGATCATGATAAGTGAGCTGGTCAACCATCACAATCTTCTCTTCATGGGGGAACATCATGAGACGAAAGACAGTTGATGCGACTGCTCTCATGACATACATGTAACTCCTTTCGAGGAGGAGGTTGTAGTCCAGTTGAAAATTGATGACTTCTATGTCGATCAGCACTGTCTTCCTAGCTAACGTGATGGGGACATGGGGGAGGATTCCTTGGGATTTAGTGGGATTTCCATTATAAGCTCACAGAGTTGTGGAGGACGGTTGCAGAATTGGTGATCCAAGTTTCTGCTAAACCAAGGTAGACATGACACATGTGGATGTCCCCTCATCCACTATGCATCGATGCGCAACCAAATTTCAGATGGACATCGAAATTTGGAAGGTGATGGTTGATGGCATGCACGGTTCCTCGTTCTCCATGTCAAAGGTGATCAACTTGGATTTGGAGGGGTCTACTGCCCCTAGGGCGGCTAGCAAGGATTTCTGTTGCATTGGGCATGTTTTAAGCACCTCAAGAGCAGACATGGTAGTTGGTGTTTGGGCCAAATCATCCACAATGCTATAGCTGACTGTAGCTCTAGTTGTGGCATTATTAGCAATTTTGCGTATGGGGAGGCGTAGGAATGGGGGTGACTGGAGAGGTAGGTTGTCTGTCTTAGACGTGGATGCTGCTGATGAGTTGACAGGTTCGGTGGTGGTATCGTACTGATTTCATCTAGTATGTAATTTGACCTCTTCAGTGGTCATGGCTAGCAGGTGGTGAACACCTGTTTTGGCCATGGGCGGTGCCCCTGGAGCATTGGGATTGGCCTGGGAAGGGGGAGCGGTTGCCACCAATCCTTGGATTGGTAGTGGGTTTTGAAGCACCATGGGGGGAGGTCCTTGTGGTGTCGGGTTGGGTTGGGCTTGATTCACAGTGTTGGCAGCCTATTGGGCCTCGTTTTGAATGGTTTGATTAGTGTGAGCCATGAGGGGACACTTGAACATGTAATGCCCATAAACATCACATAGTGTGCATGGTTGGTTTGTGCACAATGGAGCATTGTGTCTTGGCGCATTTTTTCGTGGGTGGTTTTGGGCTGGTTGGTTAGCCGTAGCATTGTTGGGAGGGTTCAGTTGTTGACCCCCTCCCCGTGGTTGGTTATTTCCTTGGTTGCAGGGCTGGTTATTCCTAGCTTTCCCTTGTTGATTGTTGTGGGCAGGCTGGTTGAGACGGTTTTGATGTGCAAACACTTGTCCCAATAGAGTGGGTGGAGCGGGGGCGGGGGCTTGAACTTATTACACCGGCAGTGCATAGTAGATTTATGGGGGTGGCGGTGCCAAAAATGTGGGAATTTCCCCACATACTACTGTGTTGGCCAAGCCATGGCCTGATCCTGCTGCGGTGGCGTAGGTTGTGTGTAGGAGGTTGTTGCTCTAGACTGGGACATCATTCTTGCATAGTCTGGAGCTTGGTTTTGGTAAGCAACACTAAAAGTGTTGCTTGCTTGTGGTGTAACGGCAGGTGGTGTCAGTCGATGCTGTGGCTGTTGGGAGATTGACCCTATGATGTCGTCGGCAGCGTAGGATGACCCCGGTGCGTCACAGTAGGAGGTACTCAGACGTGGAGCATCTGGAATGACAGTGTACAAGTATCCAGACTGAGCATAGATAAGGTCAAACTGTTGGGCCTTCAGTATGGCCTCTTCTTTGGATTGGGGACATTCATATGCGATGTCCTTTTCTATGGGCAGGAGCAAGGTCTTAAGGAACCAATGCAAGAAGATCCTGTCATCAAGTTAGATTTTGCATAGACCGTGACATCGCTACCACTCATGGATATGGTCAGTTATATGAGTGGCAGTGCTTTGGTGACAGGATAACAGGATCTCCACTCCCTCATCATATCTGACGAGGAGTTGGAAGTACTGTAGGAACATGAAGGCTAGGGAGTTGAAGTTCAGGTACTTGGCTTGTGGCAGCTCAATGTACCATTTAGCTGCAGCACCTGTAAGGGTGCGTTGGAATAGCATCATCTTGATGGAGTCATCTACGATGCTGTTGGATGAGAACCATAGATGGAATGTCATTATGTGGTTTTGGGGACATTCCCCTGCTTTTCATTTAAACTTGGGGATGTCTGATGGCATCTTAGTTGGCATGGGTGGCCAAAAAGCTTGGTGGCGGATGGGGTCATTTGTTAATATATCCAAATCAGGAAAGTTAAGATGAGCCATGAAGGGTAGATTTGACCCCAAGTTGATGTGGGATGGGGCTATGATGTGGGTGGGGTTTGCAGGTGCAAAATGCATCTGCACAACTGGGGGTGCTTGTGGTGGCACCATTGCGGATGGACCAATGCCCCCAAGTGTTGTGGGTGGGATAATATGAGTGGCGGGGACATTGCCCCCATGTATGAAATTAGGGGCAATGTAAGTGGATGGGCTGCTGCCCCCCTATGTGGTAGGAGGGGCAGTGTGTGTGGAAAGGCCACTGCCCTCGTGTGCTGCAAGTGGGCTAGCTTGGATGGTCACTATTGGTGGTGGCAACTAACTAATGACAGTCTGCATGATTGTGCTTGGTCCACTTGCCAGGTTGTGGGTGATAGGTTGTGATGTGGACATGGGTCCACTTGCTAAGGTTAGGCCGGAAAATGGATTTGGGTTCACACTAGCCATGGGGCTTGATGGTGCGCTGTGGAGGTCTAGTTCATACTGATATGGGTCTGAATCAGAATTAGAGTCTGTGTGGCCCTCTGATGGTGTGGGAGATCACTGAGAACAACTTCGACAGTACCGATCGAGTGTTCTGAATGGTGGTGGTTCACCTCTTAGGTGTGAGGAAGACCATGGAGGATCAATTGTGTTTGATTTTATGTATTAAACTGGTGGGAATGAGATTTGGACCCCAGTTTCAGTGGCTTCCTATTGGCTAAAAGTGGTCTCTCGGCCACCAAGACTGCTAGAAGACAACACTTGGCTTATTCCTCATAGGTGTTTCTACTCAATAGGAAGGGATCATTGCCCATTTTTCTTGGCAATTCCTCTCAGCAACCAACTACTTTGGGGTTCCTGTGGTACTCCTCACAATGAGTTTCTGGGTAGAGCCCAAGTACTTCCCATAGTTCAAGCAGTTAGGGATTTATGTCCTCAAAGACTGCAGAGTTGTTTGTACTTAGTGTAAATTAGTAAATTTTAAGGCTCACTCAGTGTCATGAACTGAGTTGGGTTAATTCATTGGTATGGTGTATTTGTTTGTTTGTTTTTCTAGTATTTGGTTGCTGAAAATGGTTTATGAATTCATCATGGTAGAGTTCATGTCATTGTGGTTGTGTATGCAAGCATAAATAATTAGAAATTGTTTAACAAATACAGTGATTAAACTTGAATGTTTGCTGGCCTAACTAGATGTCTACCTCACACTGATATTCCTCTTCAACCAGGAGAAGGTGCTGGGATCTCAACACAATGGGACTAAGCCCATCCGTAGATCCTCAAGTCACCTCCCGGATGCTAGGTTGGTCAACAGGGAGGACACTTAGCACCGTGAGAAGCCCTCCTTCTCTACCCCCTCTACCTTCCAGGTCACTCGGTTTTAATGGTTTGGAACAATACAGTGGAGTTCCTAGATCTATATGAGCTTGCCCTTCGTCATATCCTAGAATACCCCGGAGGGTGATGACTGGGTAGAGGAGGAAGGGGAACCAAGACAGTATGTTTTTAAGTTTATTTTAGTTAGACTAGGTTCATTTTATTAAGCCATAATCATTTACTTGACATTTACACATTGTTCATGAAATAAATTGCTGAAAACAGAAACTAAAACTAAAATTGAAATGGTGTGCTGGACAGAGGCGGCTGAGCCGCACTGACAGTCCATATGAAAGCAAACAGTGAAGCCCAAAAATGGGTCCCGCACCTGTAAAAGTCTTGTTTTTGCATAGTGGATTCTGATCAAACCGTGAGGAATTTCCTCAAACGGTTGAAAACCCACTTTAGAAACAGGCCCTTTTACCCTAAGTTGCAAGCAAATTCACAAATGGCTCAAATGTTTGGGCAGAAAATGAGCCCGAACATAGGTAAATTTTCAAAAATTCAGTTCAGCCATTTTTGCATAGTTGAGTGATTTGCAAACAACAGAATGGCCAACAGTAACTGGTACTGTAGCCAAATGAGCTTGGATTGGCCTTGAGGAGGCTCAGCAATAACTAGAAATGTAAATAAACAAGAATCTAAGCTAGATTTAACAGAAAACTAAACTAGGGTAAAAAACAGAACTAAAAACTAAAACTTTGAAAAATAAACCCAGGGATACTGTGGGATCGACCTGGTATGGTCGCCAGTTCTATAGAAGGATTTATCCCTACTACAGGGGTAGTAATGGATCCCTTCCATCTATAGGACAGAAGGGCAGGTTCTTGCTAGTGGGTAAATGCAGAGAATAAAATGTAAATGTGAAGAATAGAACAGTAAACTAAAACTAATGAAAGAAAGAAGAAAAACAGAGCAAGGTTGAACCCCTCTGCACACAATGGGTAGGGTTTCGCCTCCAAAACCTACAAAAAAATCCTAAGCTACAATAACCTGCAAAACAATGTTAACAACAAAACCTTCTCTTGGGTGGAAATGGGCCACCATACCCAAGCTTGTGGAAGCACCTCTCTTGGTTGGGGAGCTTTGGCTCAGTGGAAATGGAGGAGAGGGAGTGTGGGTGGCTTCAGAGGAAAATGTGTCTCAAGGAATCCATGGACATCATAACAATATGCAAGGGAGAAGTGTTTTGAGAGTGACCCCCCACCCTCCTTTTATAGCTTTTCCAAGGGGTTTTAGGGTTTTAAGCCCTTGGTCAGGGCTTTAGCCCCTTTTTTGAGCTTTTTTCCCCTTCCTCTCTAACTTTAGCTCATTTTAGGGTTTTAGCCCCTTTTTGGGGGCTTTAGCTCCTAGGAGACTATTTTGGGCTCTTTTTTGGGGTTTTAAGCCCTTTTCTTCATCCTTAGGCTATTTTGACGGTGTGGGGGTTTAATGGAGTGATATGAAGGTCACAAGATGGTGTCCTTGGGTTGTGTAGGCCATTGAGAGCTGAGTGGGGAATTTTTGGGTTAACACGGACCATCTCCTTGGAAGACACATCATTTTCCTATTTTCAGCATATAACTGTCAAATCTGTTCATCGCAACTCACGTGGGTTCCTGGACCATTTTTGGGAGGGTGGATCATTTCTTTGGAATATAACTATCTCCAAACTTGCACTCACATCACATGCAGTCTAGTTCATCCACCATGACTCACACAAGACTCTTATGACCTCTGTCCGAGATCCGCCTCGGTCTATGTGCCTATAATGTATTGTTTCACATGCCTCTACCATGATCTATCCTATGCATGTATTGGTGTGTTCAAGAGCCACCCACTCCATCCATGCTGCACGGATGACCTTTGGACCATTGTCCATTGTCCTGACATGGGGGCACCATCATTGCCTCCTCGACTGGTTGACCATACCATAGTTTTCTTTAATCTCTTTTCTGACTCCTAAAAGAATGAAAATATTTTCGAGCACAGCTGCTTCCTTTCTAGCTCGTTAAAATATAAGAAAGGGTGTTTACATTGTCTCGTTTATATCCTTTTGCGAACCATGTAGACTATCAAATGAAAAGGACCACATTGGCATATTCAATCCAATACTGTTCCCCTCAGTGAGCTCTACATGACCTACACCACCCAAAGACATCTACTCCACTACTCTCATTTGACCCCCACACCCTTGCAAAGGCTCAGAAAATATGGAAATGGCTTAAAAACCCCTAAAAATAGCCAAAATAGCTCTCATAGGGGCTAAAACCCCTCAAAGGAGCTAAGAATTGGGTGAAAGGGGCTAAAGACCTGACCAAGGGATTAAAACCCTAAAATATATAAAAAAAACCTATAAATAGAGGGGTGGGGGTCACTCTCAAAACACTCCTTCTCTCCCTATCGTTATGCCACCTGTGTGAGTGCCTTGAGACCCTTTTCCTCTCAAGTCATTCACCCCCTCTCCTCCATAGCTTCACAAGCCAAGAATCCATCCCATAGAGAGGTGCTTCCAAAGATAGGGCATGGTGGCCCATTTCCACAAAGGGATAGAGGTATAACCATTTATTTCTGTTGATATTTTAGTTTTATGGATTATTTTGTTTGCAGGTTTATGTTCCAATAGTTTGCTGCAGGTTCTCCTCTGATTTCCTATAGCCATATCTTGTTTTTGTAACCATTTCCTACAGGGTTTCCATGGCTTAAAGCTAACGTTTCTTTGCAGGTTTTCTTCCACATACATGAACCCTACCCTTTTGTCCTATAGACGGAAGGTAGTCATTCCTTCCTATAGCTAGGGCGAAAGCCCTACTACAGGATTAGAGATTGAAAGTGTGTTAAAAATGCTATTTCTAAGGCATTGAAATCCCAAAATGAGTGCTATGGTAACTCGATGTACCACTTTGTGGCAATACTAGTGAGGGTTCTTTGAAAAATCCGTAGACAAATTGACCATCCATCAGAGAATTGGATGAACACCATAAGTGAAATGTCATCACATGGTTTTTTGGATCTTCACCGAGTTTACCATCAAACTTGGGTATATCAAAAGGTAGCTTTATAGGAATGGAAGGCCAAGAGGGGTCATTTATCAATCTAGACAAGTCTGGCAGATCTGAAGTAGCTAGAAATGATAGTTGTTGATTTGATTGCGGATACTGGTAGTATTGGTATGGCATTTGTTGACCAGTAGGACCATATGCATATTGATATATGGGTATTGATGATGCCCCCGAAGCTTGTTGAAAAGGTTGTTGATTTTTGGAACTTCCAAGGGGAGGTGGGCCACCTGAGGGAGGGGACCCTCCGGAAAGTGGTGGTCATTAGAGGAAATTTGGGGTCTAAAATGGGCCTTATAAGAAAACGCGCCAACAACAAATTTTGTGAGTTGGAATTCAAGAACCAATAGAATTTCAATAAAATCAGTCAACCATAATGGTTGAATTGACATATTTGTCATAAAAGAAAGCTACTTTTTTTGTTCGTATTTTCGACATATCTCCATGTATTTTTACTCAAATTTCAAGCAGGAGAGTTCGTTGGATGCGGAATTTAATTCCGCATCCACACTACATACTTTTGATGGACCCCGCTACCCCAAAAACAAGAAATACCTAAAAAAACATGATGATGATTTTACTCAAATTTCAAGCAGGAGAGTTCGTTGGATGCGGAATTTAATTCCGCATCCACACTGCATACTTTTGACAGACCCCGCTACCCCAAAAACAAGAAATACCTGAAAAAACATGATGATGACATCATCATCACATTTTTTCAGGTATTTCTTGTTTTTGGGGTAGCGGGGTCCGTCAAAAGTATGCAGTGTGGGTACTCGTTGGATGCGGAATTAAATTCCACATCCAACGAGCTCTCTCGCTCAGAATTTGAGTAAATACATAGGGAGATATGTCGAAAATATGAACACAAAAAGTAGTTTTTTTCATTCTTCCTCCAAAATTAATAAGTATTATTCTATTATTTTAACTATTATTTTATTATTTTCCTTAGGAGGCCCATTTTAGACCCCAAATTTCCTCTAATGGGTGGTGGTGGTGCTCCTCCAGGAGGTGGTTTGCCACCTCTAGGTGGGGGTGGTGAGCATTTGGGTTGTGGTCCTCCAAATGTTCCACCAGGTCCTCCAAGACCTCTAGGACATCCAGGTCCTTCGAGTCCTCCAGGTGCTCACAGTGGTCCTCCAGGTGGTGGTCCACCGTATCCTCCAGCAGTATTTACAAAATTTCCTCCATGTGACTGGGAATTGGACCAATTGGGTTGTCCCCAAGGTACAAAAGCATTCCTAGGGTAGGGAATTCTAGGATAAATAGCTGCTGGAAGTGGTTGTTGATAAACTTGATTAGCCATGGGTGGCTAAGTTCTTGGATAGGTATATCCCCAAGAAGTTGGATTATTGACAGGTTTCACCCCTAAGGGTTGGCCCGAAATATATGTGGGGTTTACAACATTGGTATTGGTAGGAGGAATAAATGCTGCAGGTTGTGCTATAGTTGAAACCTGTCCTAAACTAGCAATAATTCCACTAACAGATGATGTAACGCGCGTCAGGGGTTTCCCCCAGGTGTTAGAATTTGCTGACATTATGTGATTTGTGGATTGCCCCCCAACCATGACTGGTATGGAATTCCTAGTAAGGGGGCTAGGATCTGAAACTATAGGATTGCCATTTGGGCCTGGATTACCTTGAAATGGAACTTCTTCAATAGGACCTAACACTTGAGCTATTAAATGATATCCATCAGGCCATGGGTATGATAAATGAGGTAAGTGAGCTGAAATAGATTTATGACGAGACACAGGTGGAGGAATGATTCTTTATACTCTCTCTAAAAAGTTACGAGCCCAATCGAGAGATGCATTAATTCTTCTATGTTCCTCTTCTTCCAAAGGAGGGTTCCTTGGTAAAGGTCTAATAACCCCAAATTCAAAAATAGCTTGGCCCATAGAAGTCCTCCTGAAAGGAGAATCCAAACAATAATCTTGTGGAGTAGGACTATCGACATGGCCTTCCAATAGTGAATGCATAGAAGCATTGGCTGCAGGAGGAAGTTGAACCAAAGGATTTGTATAAATAGTGAAATATTCTCTAGTTTCCCTAGCTAAGGCAGTTCCTATGAGAACATTAGCAGATGTTGGTTATTCCATGGTTACCCCTTCTTGTCCTTCCATGGTAGGAGGATAGTCAGGAGGTAAACCATGCAATCTACAAGAATTAAATCTTGCAAGTTTCTCATCCATGGTGGTGACCGAAGTTATCTAATCTAGGTCAAGAAAGGATAAGAGCACACAAACAAAACCTACACAGAGCTAAAGGTAACAAGTAGACTTAAGTGATAGGACGGGTTCAAAATAGCCAGTCTCTCACCAAGATTGTCAAGTAGGTGCAACTCATGATATACCTCAAGGGCACGCATGTAGTAATCTCCCCGAATGTTGTTTTCAGTGTATTTCTCCACACAAGATGTGGCAAGGGGTTTTTCTTAGATGGTTAGGGTATCCTAGTGGGGTCTCCCGATATATGAAAGGTACTTGGGAGCTCAAATTGGTAGTAGTGTTTTATAATGCACAACCGTTCATAAGGGGCCTTCTGATAAACAATCAAGTATGTGAAGTACCTTTCTATATACCTCAAGGGTACGTGAAATGCCATTCGATAGATCGATGGTACGTGGAATAACCAAGTGAGTCCCAGGTTGTAGTGTGGACAAATAATGACAACTCCTACATTTTACGATGCTCGAACACATCACTAACCTATTACTCAAATTTCTATACAATTTTAGACCTAAAGCTATAGTTAATTTTATCTATACAATTAGGTGAATGTTTGTGAGGTGTTATCTCCAATAATGCAAATTAATCTAAATGTAAATACACTTTTTGACTTCGATGAGAACTAACTAGGGTAAGGAAGAAACTTTTTTCTTTTCTTTTCAACAATATGCCAAAAGAAAGCTATTTTAACAATCAAAACAAGATCCAATAAATAATGCAAAGAAAGTTCTTTCAAACACAAAAAAAATCTTTCAAGAAAGAACCCTAAAGTTTCTGAAAAGGAAAGAAAGAAAACTAAGCCTCTAACATGCATGCAAAATTAACTATTGGTACAATGTCAAAAAGACCTATTTTTATGAATTACACATGAAAATAGAAATGAAAATTTTTGCAAGCATAAACAAGAGGAAAATATATGATTCTTTTTGTATTTTTCTAGAAAATATGAGGCACACAAAGTAGTTTTTCTTTAAAAGAAACTAATCTTCTAGGAAGAGGCTATAGGATTTCTTTTCAAAAGAAACTTTTTTAGATACTTTACTAAAACACCAAAACTAAACTATGTTTCCACTTTAATTTATAACAATGAAGAAAATGAAATTTTTGGATCTGAGCTCAAACATAGAATCAGACTCACAAAAACCAACAATCTCAGACATCAAACACACAAGAAAACCACACTAAAAATCTTCAGAGAATAAGGCAGTTTGAAAATTTGAACAAAAATTTCTTAAACAGGCAGTTTGAAGGCCTACCTCGGGGTGTTGAGGGGCACTGCATTAGGGCGTCCTAAGGTGAATTAACACTTTTATCTTTCTACTCACAGGCGCCATCGATGCTCTATCAGTTGAGGAAGAAGGCATTGTCGATGCTTTGAGAAAATAGGGAAAAGGCTCCCTAGGAGGGATCAATGCTCTGTCAACCAAAGAGAAAGGTGTCGCTCGAACAATAGACTGAAAAAATTAAAATCCTACAGGAGAAACCAGAAAATACTAAATCAAACTGAACAGGGTAAAAACTACTGACAAAAGAGGCAAAAATCAGAAACATAAGATAGATGGCTTACCTAGTTAACTTAAATAACCTGAAAGGAGAGAGAACAAGCTTCATAGATGGAATGGTTACCGAAGTTTGTAGATCTGATTGGATATTCCCCAAATCTAGCTAGATTAATGCATCCCTAGTAGAGTCACCAATTTTTTTGTTAGGAATTCTCAATCAGTGCGGAAACTTCTTGTTACTCTATAAAGTAAATCACAAATATAGAACAAAAATACACATCAACATATCCTTCCCTTAAACAATCAAATTAACTAACATGAAATACAATATACCTCAACCTTAGATGTCTTTGTCTTTTCTCCAAAAGTTCTTCCAACGGGTCGGTACCTGCAAGATAAATCAAAATACAAGCAAATAAGATGAAAGCATCATGATAGATTGATCATCCATATTAGTGATCAAGGAATCTAATAATATCTAATTAAAATCAATACATCAAATATAGTAAATTGAAATGTCTTTTTATTAATTATGGATGAGAAAAAAGTACAACCAAAATCCTTGATGTCGATGGCTTCGATCTCAATAAGAATGTCTACAATCCTCTGATAGCTATGAAGACCTCTCCAACCATAAACTAACTCTACTTTGTCTCTGATTCAGACTTCAAACTAACAGCATAAGGGTGCTTTTTATGGCCTATCCCACTCTCCTCATGAATGATTCATTATAGGCCTAAAACTCAAGAGATGACTTGGAAAAATGATAGAATGAGATCCCTATAGGTGGGGGAGGCAAATTCCACCTCTCCCAAGCATATAGGAACTAACCCCACATAGGCTTTTGCATGGATGCTTCTAGAAACTTATTTTTTCTCATTTTCTAACCACCGACGCTCTTAGAAAAACTGACAAAGGCGTCGACATAGGGTTTTTTCCAAAGAAAGGAGACAACAACGCTTATGGGTCCACTGAGACAGGAATCGCCAATGCTCTATGTAAAAAACATGAAGGCGTTGTCCCTTCTAGGTATGGGAAAAAAGTGACCAAGGTGACTCAAGCTAGGCTTGCTGGGAGGTTGAAAGGAAATGTGAAATTATCCTTAAGGATGAGAAGCAATGTGATATTTCTAGGTGCAACAATAGAAAGAGAGAGATTTAAGGTTAGGAATTAAGAGTCAGAGATAGAGAATGGAGGTGAGAAATTTAATGAAAATAAAGAGAGATTGGGGATATCGGCTTAGAGAGAGAGAGAGATTGGGGGTTATGGGTTTATGAAGAGAGATATACACATTGGAGGTTATGGATTTAGAGAAACAAATATTGGGAATTATGGGTTTAGAGAGAGAGGGAGATACATTTGAGCTTATGGGTTTAGATAGAGACAGATTGGGAGTTACTTGTTTAGAGAGAGAGAGAGAGAGAGAGAGAGAGAGAGATTGGGGGCTAGTTTTTTAGAGAGAGAGAGAGAGAGAGAGAGATGGGTGAGTTAAGGCTTTATATAGATAGAGAGAAAGAGAGGAAAGTCAGGAATTTAGAGAATGAAAGAGAGAGTGAGAGAGAGATTGATCTAGGGTTAGGATTCTAGACTAAGACATAGAATATAGGTAATGAGTTTAGTGGGAGAAATATTTTTTTCTAGGGGTTTATAAAAAGAGAGACAAATAGATAGAAAGAGATTGAGAGAGACATATTTTGGGTTAGAGGTTTAGATAGATAGAGAGAGAGAAATAGAGAGAGAGATATTGGAGGCTAAGGGTTTAGAGAAAGAGGGAGATTTGGGGATAGGGTTTGAGAGAGATAGAGAGAGATTGAAGTTTAAGGGGTTAGAGAGATAAATATTAGGGGATAAGGGTTTAGAGAGAAAGAAAGAGAAAGATAAATATCAGGGTTAAAGGTTTAGGGAGAGAGAGAATGTAGGTTGTATTTTTAGAGATATTGAGAGAGAGATTGGTAATTAGGGGTA
>LPNX010557822.1:9468-155721 GCA_001517045.1 Pseudotsuga menziesii
TGTGATAAGTAAAGTAGATTGAAGACAATATGTTTTTAATGACACATAATTAACATAAGAGTGTTAGCGATAAACGATCGGTACAAAAGGGAGAATTGTTTAAGGACTAATAATAGGAATTAGTATAGAAAGAGATGAACATATAAATGGCATTCAAATCTTGTCATAGAAAAATGATATGACAAGCATGCAAACTAACAATTAAACCTCATAGTATAGAAAGGGTGTCCCATTATTAAAATTACCAAGAAATAAGTAGTAATTCTAACTATTCTATGTATAATGCGTCATTCATGGTGTAAGAGTTCTATTTAAGGAGAATTTATTGAAAAATGGGAGTTGATTTTAAAAAATAGTCTTATTCAAGTTAATAGAAATGATAGACCACTGTCAATATGGATCCTAATTAAAAAAAAAATTGAGAACATAAGTGGTGTAAATTAGAGAGAGATTCAATAAAGCAAGCAATTCATAAACAAGCCCTAATAAATAAATAAAAGGGGGACCTAAGAATCAAAATAATTGATTTTTGGGAAATAACATATTCTTATGAATCACAATAGAAACAAGACTATATAACACTTTTTTTTCAAACGATATAAATTGTTGTGAATAAGAGTCCAGCAAGACATAATGAACCTTGATGCATGTTACAAATGGGGATCCTTGAGGAGGTCATCAGTAGTTACTAGGATATGATTTTTCAGATGTAATTTAAGAGCATATATTGGGTGATAAAAGAACTAAAATTGTAAAATAACATCGACACGATGATCAATTAAAGGTCCAAGTGGGACTACCATAACCAATGAATTTTAGTAGTAAGACACATATATTATGCACAATAATACATTCTTATAACGATGCATAACAATAACTTTGGGATGAAGTTTCCTGAATGGTGAGTATATGTAATGCCCCATAATTTGACTAGACATATTTTCATATAGACATGTTGCATTTTATTTTGCTTAGTGTATGTTGGACTCAGTTTGACTGAGTAAACCATATTTATGACATGATAGACATGATCATATGTTGTTACTATGTTTAAGATGTTACTATGCTTATGTTGATACATTGATTATGATGTTATGATTATGTTTGTGAGGTTACTATGTTATAGTTATCATGAGATTGCTTTTTTTCATAACGACAATGTATATTTAATTGTCATCCTTGATAAATGTGATATATATGATGTGGTATGTGGATACCGACCCATGATGTGATCAATTTAATGATTTATGAGATGAAAGGAAATGATGTTGATCATATGCACCAACTAATGATTGAATGGAGATATTGCTATGAATACATGCTTTCAAATTACTAATCTACAGGACACGATATATGTAATAACTGGATACTTTGTATGAAGTGTGGTATAGTACCTATTTTTGCAGAAGAGCCTTGTTTACCAAAGTTGATTATACGATCACACGGACCAATAATCTCGATAGCAGCATAGTATGGTTTTGATGGGGTATAGACCCATGATGTTGAGAGGGATGGATGTGTTCCACCCTATGTTTATATGATACCCGAGGTCATGGGAGGGCCATGTTGAGACACGCTCCCCAAGTTGTTGTGATAACGACGGTCAGATACCTGCTAGGAGAGGCTAGGTTCTTTGTTGAGCCGATCCTATCACTCTTAGGTTCTTATGTGGTCACGTCGGTAAAGCCGACATCCACTTTTATAGTATCAGAGGAAGGATAGGGAGGGTGCAGACGTAGGTTAGGATGGGAGGATATTGTTAGCTAGTACTATTTAGGGTTGGGGATTCCTTGGTTCTGATTAAGTGGTAGTAGGTGCCCTTTCTTGTACTTTATTGATTAAACCAATGTAAACATAAAAATAATGATATAAATCTTATAAGGTTAACTCATAAAGTAACCAATGATGTTTTAGTAATGTTATTATTATGTATTCTTGTTCTAATTGCATGAAGGATTATTAGTATTAGTTAGCACTTATGCATAGGAAATATTATGTATGTTTATAGTACATGTACGGCTTGTGCATGCACTGGCCACACATGCACACTTTGCATATGTATGCTAGTATCTCTATACCAATACCTTCATGTTAAACAATTGTGTAACTTGTTGCGAATACGTGAGTTGAATATACATTGATCCTAAATAGATATTGAGAGTTAAGTTATTAATATACAAGTTAAACAAGTTATTTAAGTATTCATTAATTACGCATAAACACTATGATATGAAAGTGACTAAGTGTTGTTAGTTACAATTTTCACTCTGAAATCATCGTAAATAATATAATTATATTGTTTAATTATCTATCATGATTACTTAAACCCTCAAGGGTGCATTGTTTATAAATAAAATGGCACTATGTTGGTAGTAGGATTCCTAAATATCAAACAAATAATTACATAAATGATTATTAGTTCACCATCTATTATTATTATTATTATTATTATTATTATTTGTAACAAAAACAGAAAAGGAGAAGTATATTAACACGCTGTGCACAGCCATTCATTACAAAAGAAGCAAGAAATTTAATGCCGGCAGATCAAAATTGCTGCACATCTCGCATGTCCTGAAAGTTTTCCAAAAGACAGTGCATATGATTGTTCCAAAATTACAGTTGTCGCAGGTAGTATATACCCTCACAAACTGTCTACATAGTAAAATGCAAAGAAACATAACCCATACAAAATTAAAACAGATTAACCAAGAGACATAAGTTAAGGTTTGCCTCTAAGATCCCTGGGCTACATAACCGATTCTTCTTCCATGGGATGATCATCTGCTTCAATTACTCCATTAACCCTACTTCCCTGGTTCATGGTTATGAGCTTCTCAAGGTCTTCCTGGATTCTGTCCACCTTGCCCAGCAACTCGCGCAGGTTGCTCTCAATATCATCTATTTGGGCATCATTGTTACTAACCTTAAGCGATGTGCAACTCACAGTTTCACTCATGCTTTTGATTTCCTTGGCCAGTTCTTTATTGTCCATTACCCCTATTGCTCTCATCTCGTAGAGCCTGCCAAGGTTCTTCTTAATGTCCAGCAGCCCAACATTATCACCAGAGTGAGCCATACCTCCAGAGTTGGCCGAAATTGCTATTTGGGAGAGCTGAATATGCAGAGGGTAAATAATACAGTCCTGGTTCTCACCCCACAAAATTCTTGTAACACTCCTGAGTTCGGCAATTTCTTGTTGCAGAACAGAAGCACCAAGTCTGTATATGCAAGACAACATTCCCAGAGTGCCTTTCTTCCAAGCAGAGCAAATGCAACCCAAGACCCAAACCAGTCTATCTTCACGGAAAGGAGATGTACCAACATGACTATCAGTACCCCAGGACGCTGAGGGATAACTACATTGACAGAAGGAGAAAGCAGACAGAGCCAGGCGCTCCTTTACGAAGGCACAAATGAGGGGGAGCACATGCCATCGGATTCCCAGCAGTCTCCAGCCCCCAATTCCAGCTACCACATTCAACAAAAAATTCACAGAGCCTAGAGAGCGATAACCAAAATCCGGAACATTACAATGGAGCGAGTCTAAGCAGGGAAGTGTCATAGAGAAAGGGATGAAGAGGCATCAATATTGTGAGAGGGAAAGGCAATAAATTGAAGACCTGAAGAACTTTAATTCAGCTACAGCTGATGAGGGAGGAAAAATCCACGCGGCCTTAGGAGGAGGGCATACGGGACTCAAAATTGAATGCAAGGATCTGCCAAGAGGAGGGGGGAGGTGAGGGCCAGCTAGAGGGAGACGAAGGAGAGAGGAGAGGCGGTTGGAGGGGAGGAAAGGGAGAAGAGAGGGGGCGTGAAGAGAAAGAAGCTTAGAAGGAAAAGGGAGAAGGGAGAAATGGGGGGATTAGGAAAAAAACCTATAAGACATCCAAAATTTTTGCAAAGGGATAAAGACTTCACCTTAGAACTTTGCATGAAGAGAGTGCGGGAAAGAATTTTAGAGCATCTCGTCATGGAATGAATTTGGGGTGGGGAGGATCACCATCCTAGCCATAGTGGCCTTGGTGAAGACTGGCAGCTACGTTAGCCATGTTATCTGCTTCCTTATTATTATGTCGGAGAATGTGAAAAACCTCGAAGGATTGAGACATAAGAAGCTTAGATTTTTTATACAATCGACGACATTTAATAACTCCTGTGGGATACCCGTTGATCAGCTTATAGATGACATGCCTGGAGTCTCCAAATATCAGAACCTTCCGGAGTTTTTTATCCCGAATGAGTTGAAGACCCTCGAGAAGAGCCATCCACTCAGCTTCATTGTTGGTTCTAGAGCCAAGTCCCCAGGAAAATCTTTGTTCCACTTGTCCTTCGGGATCCAACAAGATCCCACCCACGCCTACCACCCCTTATATTATATTAATTAATTGAACCCACAAGATAGGGTAGGATTTCATTAGACCAATACCAATATTTTTAGATCTTGAATTGAATAAAATAAAAAAGATATTCATCACTACAAAACTTGATGGGTCAACCTCATCACTAATAAATTATTATTTTATTTAATCAATTTAATGCTTGAACCATGAGTGGGTCTTGTAATTTAACCCACCACCTCGTAAATATACCAAATTGAATTCTTCAAGAGAAGTAGTAAATAGTGTACAATAAACACTTTTAATTAACCATGATGGCATTGAAATCATCGAGGCAATGAATGAAAAATATATATTATTTTATTGTATTTGAAATTTTAAATAAGAAAGAAAATAAATGTTTGGGGTTTCATGGGATTTGAGGTGAGGAAGTGGAGTAAACCCAAGGAAAAGGGAGGAAGTGGAAAATGGTATTTAGGTGAGAACTTATGGAGGAAGAGGGGGAATTGGGTTTTTGGGAGGGACTACACTCTGAGGAATTCGGGGGAGTTGGTTTTATTTTGGAAGTTAGAAATTAGACTATGTATGAGGGGAAAAGAAGGAAAACTAGAGTAGGGGGAAAATGCAAGTACTCAGAAATGGTTGGAAATGAAGCAGGATCTAGAAGGAAAAGGAAGAAGGAAGATGCTCTCGGTATTATTGGTATGTGGGATTGGGGGCTAGGAAACCCATGGGTTTCCTAGGGCCAACACATGATGAGAGCTGGTCAGCAGGGGTGGCTCATCATTTTTATAAACAGAGGCATCCTGCAAGGTCTACACCAACCTGTTGGATCTACTACAACCGCTGGTGCCAGGTATTTCACATACTAAATTCATTCATGGTATTATTAACTAATTTACAAAAATTCATGAAGTTTTTTACACATGTGCAGTTCATATTTCTACATTGATATGTTTATAAAACTAATAGAAAATACATGGATTATGATTGAAAGATCTTGATTTTATTAAAATCCAGCTCAGAATGAGCTTAACATAGAGAACAACATGGAGAAATTGACTTAGTGCTCTATGGGGTAGACAGAGCACTACACTCTAACAATGTTTCAAGGGAGTATTTGCTTGGATCAAGCATATACTTAGAAATGAAAAGAAATACCTATCAATTAAGTTGCAATAAGACTTAAATGTGGGAAATGGGGGCAAATTTAAGCTTAGGTGTATGCTGATTTTTTTATAACAGAATTTTTGTGTCACAAGTTGCAATAGCAGTTCTGTCTTTCATGAATGATTCCAATTGAACAAAAGAATCAAAGGGGTGAGTCACTTCAGAAGGATTTATAGCTATTAGGAAGCCATGTTCTCAACATGTCTTGGGAGATACACACTACTTCTATGAAATTCCATAGGTAGGATCATAAAGCTAAAAGAAACCTCACTAATTTCACAAATCTTTTACATAAATAATTAAGAAAAAGACGTGTTATAATGCACTCAAAAACTAAAACACAAATTAAAAAATGTCACTGCTATATTATTCAACAATAAGTTGGATATCAAAGAATGATACATACAAGGAGTTTTGTATTCTTTGGAAGCATTCAAGATCATCTTAAGTGGCAGGCTTAGTTAGCTTAGGAAACATCTCTAGACACAAATTTAGTGGTAACTCAGGATGGGGGACTACTTAACTAATGGTTAATGGCGCGTGACTTAGTTGTTGGGATAAACGTTAGGGAGATAACTCCAAGGAGGCGCATGTCATGATTGATAGTGAACTGAACACATCATCAGAGCTCATAATTAACTCACATTCAGTGATCAAATTTGAAGGGTGGGTCTTAATTTCAATTGGAATGGCATTTATTTTTTGAGCCCTTCAGAGATGAAGGGAAATATAAATAATTGTACTTCAATTGACAATTATAAATTAACTAAACCCTTTCACCAAAAAATGCAAAAAACAAATATTGTTCTATTAAATTTTTACAATTTTAAACAATTAAGAACCCCTTAATATCTACATGAAAAAATGATATATTTTCAATGAAACTTATTTTGAACACATAATTTGTCATATGTGTACCATTAATTTTACATCTCAGTAACATAACAACTATTATATTGTATTTTTTCAAGTTTGAGCACACTTCATTATACAAAAAAATTTACTTAGACACTTCATTATTGGGGCATCCATGTGCAATCCAAGCTTGAGAGGTGTAAGAATGGTAAGGATTGGGCACCCAAGAAAAAATAATACACAACTCAGAAAACATTTTAAAAAAATCACACATACCAAGCAAGTTAGCAACATAGCCGAGGTTGGGGCATCAATTTTTTTTGTTCAACACTTGTGGTGAAAGCATACATGTATGGGATGGGAAAGCAATGGAATCAATCCTAAGTCACTTGAATCCTTGCAACTCACTACATGTCTGAGTGTCAACACTCCGCCTTTTAAATTGAACCAAAATAGCAAAAGAAGTTTATTAATGGCTAGATTTGAGAAAGTTCTAGGTGTGAGTAATTACGGGTTGGGGGCTCTAAAGTTTGTTGTGTTTTGTACCAGTCCATGATTTAGTGAATCCATAGTCATGGGTAGAAATTTAAGGTATTTATTGAAAACAATTAATGTGTATAACCTCTATGTTGAAACCATTTCCCATGTTGATGCAGGCCACTACCCTCTTTATTGTCTTAGCAAAAGGCATGGTAATGAGGAAGAAGACCTAAAAGTATGGACTTCACCTTCAAAGAATTCCTTGCAATCCAATTGATAAGGAGTGATAAGAAGATCACAACAATACAATGTATCAAATCTCAGTTGATAATGTTAATTATAGAATTTAATGGTAAATTTAATATAAGACTTACTTATAGTTGTCTCTTACTTTTTGCATCTTGACACATTTAACATTTTATGATTGTCTTTGCGCCTTGACCCAATTCATATTATAAGGTGAGGATGTGAATGCATAACAATCCTTAGTTATGACTATGAGATGAGGATTTAAAGAGAAGAGGATGTAAAGACAAGTAATTTTTATATGTATTTTGGTAGCGTTGAGGACAAATGTTGTGAGAAACCATAAATGTTTGGAAGGACAGAGGGAGATTACATCACAATCATGCCACCCATCAAATTAAAGACTATTCTTGAGCCAACAATTGTTTTTTAAAATTTTATTAATCACCATTGTTTCTCCATATCTTGTGACCAATGACACCTCTCTCTAGAAATGCATAAATCAGCTTCTGCACAGTTTCTGATCCTAGATACATGCCATTATTTGTATTTTCATGACATCAAGTGTTATTTCTAGTTGCCGTGAGTCCATGATATTCATGCAATAAATGAAGTCTTGTAGAGGAGGACTTATCAAACCGGCCTTTTGAATTTCATTTTGACAAAAAAAGCGTGGGCATTGGTAGCGAGGTTCACATAGGTAGTAGGCACAAAGTTTTGAGCTTGCTTCAAGCATAGTAGTAGAGTCATAATTGTTCCTTTTTTATATAGTCATAGTTGTTGACACATTGCCACACTTTAGATTGTAGCCCCAAGTGACTTGAGAGTCAAAGTCACATCTCGATGGCTAGAGCCTCGTAGTCATCAATGATTATTGGTCATCTTGCACAACTAAGTAGTGAGCGCACGACATGAGTGAGTAAGTGATTATAGTTTATCATATTTCCAATATTTTGAATGATGAGCTGAACTTTATAACATAGTAATTTCAACATCTTGAGAAATTTATATGGATGGGTGATTTCAAATGTTGCCCTTCTTTTGAAATCTCAATATAAATTATGCCCTTCTTAATTAGAAGGGTAAAATTCAAATTTTAAATTTTTTTTGAAGGGAAACTTTAAATTTTACACTTCTAAGAAAGGATAGAACCTTTTGGAAGGGCTGGGAAGGGTTCAATTTTGAATGCTGCACATAATGAAAAATCTAGGAGATAGATGGAAGTACTCCCTAATGAAAAATTAAGAAAATAAAAAATGAAAAATGTTTAGTGGTCGCAAAAACAAAAAATAATAAAACCTTTGCTCCAATATGTCTGCCCGAATGCCTTAATCCTTCTAGGAGGGGCTCGATGCAAGGATGATCAACCGATCTCTAAAGAAAGGAGGAAGTTACTAATGGATGAAAGATTTTTGTTTTCGATTGCGAAGATTCTCAGGTCAAATCGTAGGTGTAGCATTTGAAGAATGCTCAGATTAGAACTGCTATCCAATATCACAGCTTAAGGAGAACACCAAATCATTGATGACTGAGGAATTCCATTTCAAAATCTAACTAAGAAAGATAATCGTTCATCTCAGCACTTGCAAATCGTTGGTAGCTCTAGACATTGAATTGATTTGTGGAAATTATCCATATTACGGTTGAAGTTACACATAATCGCCTTGGTGGTGCGATGTAGCCAGAGTTCTGTTGATTAGGGATTCGTTTGAAGGTCGTTATTCCAGAATAGAGTGTGCATTTATAAACCTGGTTGTTTTCATACAAAATATTTAGGAATCTGAGGTTGTGCCATCAAATTCCTTTCAATATAAATTCTGGTAATGCTCGAAGAATTCTTGTAATACTTAATGGTTTCCTGTAAGTTAGATTAATTCTCTGAATTTGCAGTTTTCTATAAATTAGTTGTTTGAGGATGCAAATGTGCTCCATATTTGGAATGTACTAAGTTGTAATCCAAATTTACCCTTAATCCTCTTACAGGTAGTATTTAAACATGTAGACATTTTCCTGCCATTGATGAGGGGTAGCAACCCGAAGCAGTGTGAACTAAAAACACTCTATTTCGAAGGGCAATTGTACTAGGTAGCTATTATATCTATCCAATTTTATCCCTTGATCCTCTTATGGGTAGTATCCAAATACATAGACGTTGTCTAGCCATTAATGATGGGTAGAATCCTAAAACACTATGGATTAGAGGTCCAATCTATTTTAGTAGGGAACTACACCAGGTGGTTGCTACTCCGATGAGGAGCCTATATCATAGTTGCCACTTCAAAGGTATCATTGTTTTATTAAACAGTATGAAATCATATCCCTTATTCCTGATCCTCAACCAATATTACCTCCAAACCTCTAAACCTATGCATAGAAAGATAATTACTAAGACAATTTAGAGCCCCATTCTCGGTGCATTACCCCTAAAAGATTAATTTCGTGCATAATAGTAAATACCCTGGATTTAGTTTGTGTAACATGGTTAAGGAACCAAGACCCATAATCTATTCCAAAAACATTGTAATGGCACCCATATCCTTCTTGAAAGCAAAATATTCCATTTACAAGAAATGTGAGGTGATATAGAACCATATGCATGTACACTAGACATAGAGATGAATATTTTAGGGCCTACATCCTCATTGTTTATTCCTAAACCTTACAGAAGGCCATAAGAACCATCCATATCATTTGAAATATTCTAACAACAATAATATGATCCATGTATTATGTCACATGTCACAAGTATTCACTCTACATGGGTTGTGTTGTGGTTTTGTATTATGTCACATGTTCCATGAACGATAAAATCCTATTTTAGGCAACAACACAAAAAACATTTCCAGGAGTAGAGGTCCTTGTACATCTTGATATGAAGTAAGCATCACTCTTTCATTTTCCTTATCTATTGTTGATGACCAAGAAACAAGAAAAATAAAATTTAACATAATTTCTCCTAAGAGACTTATAAAAATAATGAAGTTGATTCCATATTTGTTCTTATTGGGTAAATTTGACATATTGAGTTCTTAGCAAACCGGTTTAATAGTTGTTTACATAGTTAGAACATAGTGAAGTCCCTTTCTAAATTTTCATCAATTCTGATATATATTGCCCGAGTTGTTTATAAGACAAGACTAAAAAACAAATCATGAATCTAATGGCAAGCCTTATTGAAGGTAGTGCCCTCACAAATCTGAATTGTGAACCACAATATCTATTGCAATTGGTTGAAGAATTTGGTCAAACACTTTGGTTCCCTTTGACTATGATTAACTGTCAATTCTTAGATTTTAAACAAGTGTGCTATGAATTGTTATACTATTGTTCATAGTTTGTTTCCACATGGAAAGTGTTTAATATAATCTTTGTATAAGCCTTAACATTCCATAATGACATTTTTATATCATAATAATGAAAGGAGACAAGATAATATCATACTTATAATTTTAATCAAATGAAAGTGAACATGCCTGGAAAATTGTTGAAGTTATCAGCTTCTTGCCTAGTACTGTGTAATCTTTACAAAATAATAGTGGAACAATAATGAATCATTGGTGAAATGGACAATATTTGGTGATGGAATGAATGCCCAGCTTGAAGTGTACTCATTCCCAGGTTTTCAATTTCAATGCACAACCATCCAAACACATTAATATTAGTCCCAATTTTCTTCTTGAAGATGTCTGTAGAGATTCCCTTGGTTGTTCTTGTAGCTGGCAGATTTGAGAAGTATTGGGCACCCCTTCAAGATGGTCATGATTTGAGAAAGAAGACAAGAGATATATAATATATAGCCTGTAGAATGTGCCTCCTTTATATCATGTTTTCCTAAATATTGGTGTGCCCCCACTTTTACAAAACCCTCAGTCCTCTGCTATGTTGAGCTGCCAATGGACTGTGCCTTCCTCATGTGTGTATAGGGATGTAAGTGTGCCCTCTTCTAGTTGGTATACCCTTTCTTCACAATATATGGCAAGATAAACCCATTTTCAACCAACACTCATATAGATATGGAAATGGTATGAGATGAGAAATTGGAATAATGCGCCCTCACAAAGAAAAACATGATTCCCAGTGCGTCTTCCTTTGAACTGGTGAATCCCACTTCATACAAGAGAACCCTCTCAATATCGCCACTAAAATGACTAATAAGGTAACTTAAACTCAAAACTAAAACTTAGAAAAACTTCAAATCCATGGCAATGAAGATCATGAGAGAAATCTGAGATGATCTCTCCTCAACAAATGGCTAGGATAGGCTAATGAGTCTCTTAGACTATAGACTACAGGAACTAGATAGGCTAATGAGTCGCTTGTGGTGAGTACTCAAAAAGGGAAATTATAATCTAATTCATATGGAAATAGGCTACAAAATCCTCTTCCCTAACTCTCTTCATTGTATACATAGTTTTTATCATAGTGTGCATTGGGATGTGGTTGTGTAATGCATACCATAAAATCCATAGGAAAAAAATTGTGTTATCACACCATCATTAGCATTCTAGCTATTAGCCCTCTTATCATTACACCTTAGCTACTTTATGCTAGTCTTAAGGAACACCTTTTCACCTCCCAAAAAATCACCTCACCATGCCTCTATTTGTGGCTATAAATTCCTATTTTGCACCTCTAAAACCCTCTATCCTTCACTCGATATAGCCTTCTAAACTTCACCCCTAGTCTAGCTACCCTCCTAACCCTATAACACCATAAACCTAGGATACAAAACTCACACCTAAACTAACCCTACTCCTGTCCTAAAAACTCAGCCCTTGAAAATCATTTGGCAGCCCCTTAAGGATTAATTCCCTACATCCTAAAGCAACCTATACACCTTTCCATATATCCCTACCTCCCCACATCCTAATTCCAAGTGTCTAGTTCAACATTTAGGCACCTAAACTAACCCTAGCTCTCACTACATCATCCTCTTCCTACCTTTTCTCTCCCTCTCTTCCATGTCACCATCCTTCCCTAAACTTCTAACCCTAATGGATTGCTCCATATTTCCTACTTTAAACACTTGGCTTTGCAAAAAGTCCTAAGGACTGTTGTTTCCACCCCTTGGCCTCCTCCTCATCCCTTCGGCCCTAGCCTAGGGACTTAACTAAACCTACCTGAGACCTATCCTACCCTCAGCCCTCTTAACCTACACCTGAATACTACCCAGAATTTCCTATAAACCCATGGTCCTATGGGACAGACCTTAATACTCCCAACCGATCCCTAATCCATCACTCCTAAAACTTTTCCATTCCTCAAGGATTCCTAACTAAGCCTAGACCCTTACATCCTATCCTCAGCCCTCTATTATAGTAAGCCTATCCCATTCATCTATCCCACGGTCATGCCCAGAAATATACCTAAGGCACTCATCTAGCCCTAATGTCATTTCTAAGACTAACACCTATCGTCCTAATCTTCTATCTCTCTAACACTACGCCCTTAATATGCTTAACTACTGGCTAAACCTGCCCCATACTTCTGCCCTTTATACACTAACTGTAAAAACTTGTTGGAAACCCCAAACATTTGGAAAACCCACTCTAAACTAACTTAGGCTTCCCTACCATCATCCTAGGCTTCCCTCCCATCATCCTAGCATCATTGACTCCCAATGCAAGCCCATTTGGCCATCATTTGGATGCTTTGGTCACCTACAGGATAGTCTTGATATTTACTATCATAACACTCTTATTGCACCCCTATCATTCTATCAACCTACCATTTAATCCTCCCAAGAACACCCTAACTTATCCTCTGATATTTCCCTCTACAACCATCCCATTTTCCCCTTAGAAAATTACCAACATAAGCACTAAGGACTGTCATAAGAACATGTTAACTTGACCGAAAATTAAATTGCTTAACAGTCCACTTAGCTTCACAAATTGCCATTTGGAGTTATTGATTATCATTTGCATCTTTATTTAGAATTTCACTCTAGAAGTGGCAAACTAGGAACAAAACTCAGGACTGTTTATTCAGAAGCAACCTTTAGCCATACTCAGAATTAACTTGACAGTGGCATGCAATTAAGACCAAAACTTGTTTTGATTTCAAAGAAAACACCTTGGTGATTTCATACTCCTTCTCTTACCACTTGTATTTGATTTGAAACATTTGTTTGAGCAATGATACGTTACATTCCACTTGACTAAAAATACTTATGATTTTGACAGTAGCATGATAACATTCACAACCTTGGAAATCACACAAAGAAGATTTAGATTTCCCTTTAAAAATTTGGTCAAATACACTTGTTTGGGTTTTTGATATCATTGCTTGACTGAAATTTCAATTTGGAACTGTCATCATATGTTTTAATTAGGATGGAAGTAAGACACTTGGTCCATCATTTGTTGGCCATTGGCATTTACATTTCAAAATTTCTTATCATTTGGCGAGGAAGGAAATTTGTGTTTCAAGATTGAAAATTGTAACTTGTACTTGACTTGGAAAAACATAAGTGGATATTGAATACGTGTCCAGCTGTGCACTTTATTGGTGTTGATGTGAAGAGATCCACCACCAAGCACACTGCCCTTCCTTGGTTTCTGTGCATTGGTTGCAATGATAATTATGTACATTGTTAATGTGTCTAGAGGAATACTCCAAACCACCCTCTCTTTAGAATCAAATCTGATCTTCTCAGGGAAGTGAGTGAAGGTAAATGCCCATTAGCTCCTTTGTATTCCCTGAGAGTCCATGGTCTACCCACTTATTTTCTTTTTAATAATTTTGAAACTTTGGGTCCTACATCTTTAGGAATTAATTTTCAGTTGATTCTTCATATTTTTTATACCTAATCAACTCTCTGTTAATCTCCTTCTACATCTCAACACATTTTCTCATTTGCATTTTCATCACTTTAATATTTCATTAGTCCGTTCCGTTATGAATCTTATGGTCCTAACAGAAATCTCTCTCTCTGAGTTAAATCATTTTGGTGCATATCAAAAGCTATCAGTTAAACTTATTAGAAACTCATTGAGTAATCTTGTAAAAATTTTCCAGTTTGTACTCTTGTCACTTGATGGTTGGGGTGTACTCATTTACAGTGGCTATAATTTTTTTACAGGTGGGAAAAATGATACAATTTCTGAGGTAATTATTTGTTTTCTTCTCATTTTTTTTCCTTTCTTTTCTTCAAGCTGAATTGTGGGATCCTCCTCACATGCGATTCAAGTGCTTTTCTGTTGTTGTGCTGATTATTTACTTCTTCAACGTGTTTCAGTAGGTTGGTGCATAGGCTTAATTTAGTTCTAGATATGCACAATGAAAAAGCTTGTAGCTAATTGTAAACCAAGATACATAGGATGTATTTCATTCATGACAGCATTCTCTAATTTCCTTTTCATAAATGAATTTCAAACCATTGTGATATTCACTAAATATTCAATCTTGCTATATGGTCACCAAGTGTTCTTGAAACATTATTAGTGGGAAACTTCAAAGGTGTTCCCATTATATTTGAAATTAGTAATTACTGAAATGCTATTGTTGGCATCGATGGTTTCCTTTTATAAACATGTTCTAATTCTCTATAAACTTATGCATATGAACAATTGTTTTAATCACCTTAAAAACCTTTCTTCCAAAATATTACTTGCTCTATAAATTTGGACAATGTGAATGGAGATCTATGTGATGTCCAATCATTATTTCTTGTTGGAATTATGTTGTCTTGAAACATATTTGCAAGGACTTGTTCCTAGACTTCCCCAGAGTTTGGATTCTTCCTAGTCCGTGGTTTTGACAATTGAAAAAATGCTCACTTTACATAGTGTGTGCATGGCTATTGCAGCATTTCTTTTAAATTCCAAAAAGAATATTTTTCAATATCTTTTTTCTAAAATGTGTGTAAGTTAATAGAAATTATGTCCCATATATATATATATATGTAGGATATGCTCAAGTAAAACCAGTTTGCAGGCCAAATGAAATACGTGGAACCATTTCATATTATTAACCATGGAGGACCATGAATAGCAGTGAAAGAACCTCCTACAAAACCACCACAGAAATATGCTAAAGTAATAGAAGTACATGGTTGAAAACTATCAAAAACTCTCATAATCAAAATTAAACCAAGGTAGAGGTGTGTTGCATTAGCAATGGTCTTGATTCCCATATACATAAGAACATAGGAAGCCACAGTTGCAAAACTAGGTTGATGCTTCTGGATTTTGGTGAGTAGATTCCTCTCACTGCTTAGCTCAGAAAATTTTGTCGATTTGAATGTAGTTTCCCTTCAATGTAAAGCTAGCTCACAGGAATGCCAAAATTGTCAAATTGCAGCCTGGAGAGGTTGTATCACTGCCTGTATTCCTGTCAGACTTGTTTCCAGAGAAGACCAGGCTAAAAGTGCTATTCAATGTTCATTGCAAAAAAATTAGCTCACAAAGATATTATTGCAATGGCTAAAACAAGCTCCCTACTCCCTTGTTTTTTCTCAAAAGGTTCAATACATGTGTATGGTTGTAGATATATAATATATTTGGTGGTGCACTTGGTATGATCTACATCCTTCTTCGCCCTGTCTAGTTTTCTTATATCCTCAAGTATGAGGTGTAAACAATGTGTAGCACATGGAGTCTGGAATATGGTTGGGTTTTTTTCCTCTAACAACCTACCAATAGGTACATGCTAAGAGGCATTATCATTACAATATTCCAACCTTCCAGGGTATCAACGCTTACAATATGGCTGGAGTGGAAAGTCCAACTACAAGAAAGTGACCTATCTTCAACAAAACCTTTAAGGGAAACATTGTTCACAATGTGGCTAGAGATGGAAACCTGACTGGAAGAAAGTGAACCATCTTTAAGACTGATAAATGAGCATCATGTAATCATATCAGGAGAAAGACCTATCATGTTAGCGTATGCAATCATATCAGGAGAAATACCTATCACCTTATCATCATGTTGTATGTAATCATACCAAGAGAAATACCTAGTTGCCTCATTTCTTCAAAAAATTCCTTGGCATCCCATATGGAGACCCATTATCTTTGGGCACATCATTTTCTTGAATGTTGTCACAATGGATCTTGAAATGATTAAGACCATCGAAAATGGGTTGACATAAATAATACATAGGATTTGCATAGTTTCATGGGGTGATATCATTTTCCATCCAACATTGGGTCATTAGGGTTTACTTAGGCCCAACCTAGCCTTGGAAAAAAAATTACATTGGTGATTTCCAATTTTTCTCCAAATGATGAATATGAAGATTTATGATCATGATCATGAAGATTATGGTTGGGACTTGGTCTGCTCGACTATGTGAAACCGTGGATTGGATTGACGATGGAATTAGTGTATCCTCTCCCCAATGGGGCCCATTTACAGGAAAACAACCAAGGGGAGTGATGAAGGCTTCTCTAGAAATGTGATATACAACTTAATGCTTGTCCTTTGTCGATATGCATCAAGACTACAGAAAAATGAGTGTGAGAAACCCATTGAAAGATGCACTCGACACTCTGCATCTCGTGTGAAACCGAGGCATTCTCCTAGATTCCTCTGTTCATGCAATCTTATCACATGCCTGTGTAAACAACAAGGCTCTGCCCCGAAGGAAAACAAGTTCATTCCCACATAATTCACATAGGATATGAATCCAGAGAAACATTTTTAGTGAACAAGGTTTTGCTGGTATAAGCCAAGTGCGGAGTTTTGGTCGATTCTCACATGGTGTTTGGTTGAATGCTAAAGTGAAACATTGTCTTATGGACTGTCATAATCGCAGCTTATTGTAGGAGTGGGCTGCATGAGAAATCCCTATCATTGTTTGATCAAACACAGAGAGTGGGAATCCAACCAATTGCCTTGACCTTCGCCAGCATTATCCCCGCCTGTCCAAGTTTGTTGGCTTTTAAATAAGGTAAGGAATTTCATCATGAAATAATAAGAAGTGAAGTACAATCCAATTTATTTTTTGGAAACGCTTTTGTAGACATGTATGTCAAAATGTGGTTTTGTAGAAGTTGCATGCAAGATGTTTTACAAAATGACTGAATGAAATTTGGTTTCATGGAATAGTATGTTTACTGGGTAAGCCCAAAATGGGTATTTCAATGAGGCTATAGAGCTCTTTCAGAAGACTCCTGAAAGGAATGCAGTGCTGTGGACTGCCATTATTGCAGGATATGCGAAGAATGGACTTGTCGACAAGGCCTTGAAGCTATTTAATGAAATGCTTGAGTGAAATGTGGTATCTTGGACTGCGATGATTGTAGGGTGTGTAAAATTTGGCCTATACAAACAAAAATATATTTTTTCAGAAAACCAGCATACATAATTTAGTGGAGGTGGGATTGATTTACAAAAATAGCACCAATTTTTTTCTTTTTTTGTTTTTGCAAAAACCTGAATCATATATTATATAATATAAACAATCGTGCAAGGACATGAACTGTACGAAAATTTACTTATCCTCTGTATACTTACCTGCCGGTCATTCATCTTTAAATTAAGAGTCATAATATCTTAAAATATGGGTTTTAGCACGTGTCAAGAATATAGTGCTTAACACATACTTAGTTATGAAGTTATCCATGAAAAATAAAAATTAGCAACCTTCGAAGATCCTTCATATTTGACTTTCAAAGTCTCTAATATATCTTGAAGTCAACTTAAATACTCTCCATTATTTCCATCTTTAGTTTTCCTTTGAGGAGAGGAATCATGCACTACAAATTTATCAGCCATCCATACCAGGCCCTAGATTCTTATGCATATGAAAGAAATACTTAACAGTTTGTCCAAAAAATAAATCAAGGCTATATTGGCTCCTAGGCTAGATAGAGGGTTTGCTTCATTCGCTGGTATAATCTGATTTGCGAATCTGCCCTTAATCTAGTTTGTGTGCATTAGTTGTAATGAGAATTCTTTACATTCTTAATGTGTCTAGAGGAATACTCCAAACCACCCTCTCTTTAGAATCGAATTTGATCTTCTCAGGAAAGTGGGTGAAGGTAAATTCCCATTAGCTCCTTTGTATTCCCTAAGAGTGCATTGTCTACCCACTTATTTTCTTTTTAATAATTTTGAAACTTTGGGTGCTACATCCTTAGGAATTAATTTTCAATTGATTTTTCATATTTGTTATACCTAATCAAATCTTTGTTAATTTCCTTCTACATATCAACACATTTGCTCGTTTGCATTTTCATCACTTTAATATTTCATTATTCGTGCCATTATGAATCTTATGTTCCTAACAGATATCTCTCTCTCCAAGGTAAATACTTTTGGTGCATATCAGAAGATGTCAGTTAAAGTCATTGGAAACTCATTGAGTAATCCTGTAAAATTTTTGTATTTTGTACCCTTGTCGCTTGATGGCTGGGGTGTACTCATTTACAGTGGCTATAAATGTTTTACTGGTGGGAAAAAGGATACAATTGTTGAGGTAATTATTTTTCCTTCTCATTTTTTTTCCTTTCTTTTCTTCAAGATGATTTGTGGGATCCTCCTCACATGGGATTCAAGTGCTTCTCTGTTGTTGTGCTGATTATTTACTTCTTCCATTTGTTTCAAAAGGTTGTTGCATAGGCTTAATTTAGTTCTAGATATGCACAATGAAAAAACTTGTACAGCTAATTGTAAACCAGGATACATAGGTTGTCTTTCATTCATGTGGGCATTCTCTAATTTCCTTTTCATAAATGAATTTCAAACAATTGTGATATTCACTAAATATTCAATCTTACTATATGGTCACCATGTTTTCTTGAAACATCAGTAGTGGGAAACTTCAAATTTGTTCCCATTCTATTTGAAATTAGTAATTACTGAAATTCTATTGTTGGCATCGATGGTTTCCTTTTATAAACATGTTCTAGTTCTCTATAAACTTATGCATATGAACAATTTTTTTAATCACCTCAAAAACCTTTCTTCCAAAATATTAGTTTCTTTATAAATTTGGACAATGTGTATGGACGTATATGTGATGTCCAATCATTATTTCTTGTTGGAATTATGTTCTCTTGAAACATATTTGCAAGGACTTGTTCCCAGACATCCCCAGAGTTTGAATTCTTCTCAGCTTGTGGTTATGACAATTGAAAAAATGCTCACTTTACATAGTGTGTGCATGGCTATTGCAACATTTCTTTTCAATTCCAAAAAGAATATTTTTCAATATTTTTTTTCCAAAATGTGCATAAGTTAATAGAAATTATGTCCCAAATATATATGTAGGATATGCTCAAGTAAAACCAGTTTGCAGGCCAAATGAAATACGTGGAACCATTTCATATTATTAACCATGGAGGACCATGAATAGCAGTGACAGAACTTCCTACAAACCCACCACAGAAATATGCTAAACTAATAGAAGTACATGGTTGACAACTATCAAAAACTATCATAATCAAAATTAAGCCAAGGTAGAGGTGCGCTGGATTAGCAATGGTCTTGATTGCCATATACATAAGATCATAGAAAGCCACAGTTGCAAAACTAGGTTGATGCTTCTGTATTTTGGTGAGTAGATTCTTCTCACTGCTTAGCTCAGCAAATTCTATTGATTTGAATGCAGTTTCCCTTCAATGTAAAGCTACACAGGAATGCCAAAATTGTTAGATTGCATCCTGGAGAGGTTGTATTACTGGTTGTATGCCTCTCAGACTTCTTTCCAGAGCAGTCCAGGCTAAAAATGCTATTCAATGTTCATTGCAAAAAAATTAGCTCATAAATATATTATTGGAATGGCTACAACAAGCTCCCTACTCCCTTGTTTTTTCTCAAAAGGTTCAATACATGTGTATGGTTGTAGATATATAATATATTTGGTGGTGCACTTGGTATGATCTACAGCCTTCTTCACCCTGTCTAGTTTTCTTATATCCTCAAGTAGGAGGTGTAAACAATATGTAGTACATCGAGTCTAGAATATGGTTGGGTGTTTTTCCTATAACAACCTACCAACTAGTACATGCTAAGAGGCATTATCATTACAATCTTCCAGCCTTCTAGGGTATCAACACTTACAATCTGGCTAGAGTGGGAATTCCGACTACAAGAAAGTGACCTATATTCAACAAAACCTTTAAGGGAAACAATTTTCACAATGTGGTTGGAGTTGGAAGCCTGACTGCAAGAAAGTGAACCATCTTCAAGACTGATAAATGAGCATCGTGTAATCATATCAGGAGAAATACCTATCAGGATAAATACCTATCATGTCATCATGTGTAATCATTGTAGGAGAAAGACCTATCACCTGATCATCATGTTGTATGTAATCGTATCAGGAGAAAGACCTAGTTGCCTCATTTCTTCAAAAAAATCCTTGGAATATCTAACTATGCTTGCTCTTTCAAGACAATCTATACAAAGATTAAAGGAAACAACATCAGGAAGAATGCCCTTCCACTTCATTTGCAGAAAGACCTGGTATACTTCATTGATCTTTCCACCCTTAACATAGTAATCGATGAAGATATTGTAGGTAACGACATAGGTTTGCATTCATGGGTATGCATTACATGCAAATGTTTCTATGCTTCTTCCAATCTATTAGTCTTGAGGTGCCCACTAATCAAAGAATTGTAAGTATACAAATTGGGAGAGCTACCCTTCTTCACCATCTTATACAACATTCCAAATTCCTTGTCAAATTTTCCTACTGTGCAGAGGGCATTGATAAGAGTACTAAAGGTAATCATGTTTGGCACACACCCATCGCCTTCCATCTCCATTTGAATTTCCAAGACAACACTTATATCTTTGGAATCACGATACTTGTGGATTAGAGTATTGTATGTGCCACAGAATTAGGACTGCATTTGCTTCTTCTCATCTCGTTTAGCAATTCCCTTGCCTCGTTCAATCTACCAGAATTACAAAGAGAATCCATCAATGTTGTGAAAGCCACAGCATCCAGATCACAGCCCTCTGCCTCCATTTGCCTCAAAATCCCACCTGCTTCATCTACTTTCAAGTGTCCCATCTCTTCCAAGAACTTTGATGTATATTGTGAAGGTATAAACATTAGGCTTCAAGCCCAGTCTTTTCATTTCTACAAAAAGTTATAATACCTTTAGTGTGTCTCCCTTTTTCCCCTAGGAACCCATAAGTGCAGAATAGAATTTCATGCTGGGTACACGTCCTTCTGATATCATCTTCCTGTGCACATCCATGGCTTCTCTATGAAATCCATATCTTAACAGTATAGATATTAGGCCATTGTATGACATCCTATTCAGCACAAACCAAACTGTTTTCATCTCTTCCACGGCTATAGGAGCTTGGTGGATAAATCCTCTTAATACAAGGGCTTGGAAAATTGTTATAATAGTATGGGAATCAAGCTTACAGTGTTTTTTTTCCATCGGATCCAAAACTTCTGTCATTGAGTTGAGCATGTGGGCTGACCCTAGAATTTCTAGTATGGAATTGTATGCCTCTGTGTGGTACAATAATCATGGTTTATGGGATTCCCATGTGAAGAAATCCAGTGCTTCTTTTGGATCAGTGTATGATTTCATAACTTGTGCAACATGGTGTGAAGTCAACTCTCTATGCTATATAAACATGTGGGAAACACTTGGAGGACTTGCAGAGGCCGACCCAAATCTTGAAGTTGTTATGAGTGATCCTTTGTTTCTTTGAGGCCTCACTACACACAACGCCATTTAAGTGAGAACAAGTCATTAAAGTAGATGCTTTGAAAGGTGAAAATCATTTTCCTCTTCTGTCTTCCGAAGTAAAAGTAAAGACCAACTCTACATGCCTTATATGCATAATCACAGTGCACATATCTCCAATTCTTCGTATTCCTATTATACATTAACACAATTATACATTTGAAATTGTTCTCTTTTGTGTTTTGTAGGGGTTTTGGTACATACAGTGAGACCACATTAACTTTTTGACAATTAATTTTCTGATGCAGTGTTGTACGCTTGTTGGTGCTTAAGCTGCATGCCATCAAATCATTGAATATGACCTTGCCTTTTTGTCCCATAATTTGATGTTTTTAAAAGCTAGGTCCTCATCATAATATCTATCAATTATGAAATGCATATTCAAAGTCAAACTTAATTTATCGAAGATTCTATTTATTGTGTTTAGTTTTTATTTTCCATTTGAAAATCATTGTTGCATCATTATCTTTGCAATGGAATCCATAAATCTTTAAAAATTATTATGCTCTCAGTTACTCTTTTTTGGAGAGTGCCATCATTCATTTTTTTCCAAGGAAGAAAATGTATTTTATAGTCAAGAAGGACCAAAAGTTCTATCTCGAGGTGCTTGAGGTGCAATAAAAAAAGGTTCAACATAGTTAGAACAAGGCATTAACCTTCAAATCATCACTTCTCTATCAAGACTTAGTTACCATATCTAAAAGTGTATGACATTTCATAAAAGTACATTCATGTTCGAATTTTAACATATTACAAACTTCTTCAAAAGTACATAAATTAAAATTCACTTAAGTTAAATTAACTGCATGCCACAAAGTGGCCTTCTTGAAATTCCTCTAAAATACCCATGGCCACACAATTTGTGGGTAATATACAATTTTTTATGGCTTGATATTTCCTTCCCTTCACTACTATGCATGCACCCACTTATGACAGGATGCCTTTGGGTTCCACCTTTCACATACATCATCTACTGATGTATTACCAGATATTTCAAAGATGATACAGATAGAGGATGGTATAGTATGTTGCAGTGTCATAAGTGAACGTGAACTAATCCGTAAATTCTTTAAATCCTTCTAAGAAATCTACCTAATATGAACTCTGCTGACTGCAATTTTGCTTCCAAAGTTAGAAAGATTTAAAAGAAAATACATAATATTACTAGCTTCTAGACTTATGGGAAAATGTAAGTCTGGTATTTTAATGCTACAAGAAAGTCTTTCTTATGGTGACTGTATCATGGGGGATATGTCTAATATTTTTTAAGAAATGGAATTTTGTGGTGAGCGATGCTAGAAGTTTCTTAGGAGGCTTGATTATGGGATGGGGTTAAAAATATTTTAAATACTAATACCTGGGTTGTTGATACAGGTTTAGAGACATCCTTGTTTTCTCAAGATTTAGGGAAGGTGATCAAGATAATCAACATATATGGACCTTACTCCAATAGGCAGGTGTTTTGGGAGAATAATTTCAATTCCAATTTACTTAATGAGGAATATGTGCTTGCTTGTGGTGATTTCAATTTCAATGTGGGGGGATATAAGATCCAGGGTGAAAGTGACCAAAGTGACCCACTAGTTTCCTATTTTATATGGACTCGATCAAACTTATACCCACTTAGCACAATATGAGAGTGGTTCAAGCTCATATATCAAAGAGGTTTAATAGATTCTTAGTAAACATGGCCTTTTGGAGGGTGCCTGGAGAATCAAGAAACTTGTTAGTGAATGGGTGTATTGTATTTGATGATAATGTGACTATGTTAGATGGAAAAATCCCTTATGAAAGCAAACATACGTTAGTTATTACTCAGCGTGCAATGTTTTAAGAATGAAAGCTAACTCTAGCTAGATTTTCAACATGGTGCATTTTGATTGATGACAATGTTGTTGTGTTAAATGAAAAACTATATTATGAAATCTAACACACATTAGATTCCCCTCACCGTGCAACGATTTAAGGTTGAAAACTAACTCTAGCTATATTTCCATCATGATGCAATGTGACAATGTGGTCATGTTAGATAGAAAACTACCTTATGAAATCTAACACACATTATCTTTCACTCATTGTGCCATGTTGTTAAAAACAAAACTAACTCCAACTATATTTTCATAATGGTGTAATGAGCTAACACACATAAGTTTTCGCTCACAGTGCCATGTTAGAAGGAAAGCTAACTCTAGCTAGATTTCCATCATGGCGTAATGTATTTGATGACAATGTGGCAGTGTTAGATGGAAAAGTACCTTATGAAAGATAACAAACAGTAGCTTTTACTCACTGTGCAATGTTTTAAGAATGAAAGCTAACTCCAGCTATATTTCCATCATGGTACATTATGATTGATGGCAATGTGGCTGTACTAGATGAAAAACTACATTATGAAAGCTTACACACATTAGATTTCACTCACCGTGCAACGATTTAAGGATGAAAGCTAACTTCAGCTAGATTTCCAACACATCGCAATGTGATTGATGACAATGTCGTTTAGTTACATGCAAAACTATCATATGAAAGATAACACACATTATCTTTCACTCATCATGCCGTGTTGTTAAAATCAAAGCTAACTCTAGCTAGATTTCCATCATGGTGTAATGAGCTAACACACTTAAGATTTCGCTTATCGTGCCATGTTGTTAGAAGAAAAGCTAACTCCAGCTAGATTTCCATCATGGTGTAATGTATTTGATGACAATGTGGCTATGTAAGATGAAAAACTACCTTATGAAAGCTAATAGACATTGCTTTACTCATCGTGCAATGTTTTAAGAACAAAATCTAATTCCTACTAGATTTCCATCATGGTGCATTGTGATTGATGACATAGTGGTTGTTCTAGATGGTAACATACACTATGAAAGCTTACACACATTATATTTCACTCACCGTGCAATGATTTAAGGATGAAAGCTAACTCTAGCTAGATTTCCAACATGGTGCAATGTGCTTGATGACAATGTGGTTGTGTTACATGGAAAACTACCTTATGAAAGCTAACACACCTTAGCTTTCACTCATCGTGCCATGTTGTTAAAAGGAAATCTAACTCCAGCTAGATTTCCATCATGGTGTAATAAACTAACACATATAATCTTTCGCTTATAGTGCCATGTTGTTAGAAAGAAAGATAAATCCAGCTAGATTTCCATCATGGTGTAATATATTTGATAATAATGTGGTTGTGTTAGATGGAAAATACCTTATGAAAGATAACAAACATTAGCTTTACTGGCCGTGAAATGTTTTGAGAATGAAAGCTAACTCTAGCTAGATTTCCATCATGGTGCATTGTGATTGATGACAATGTGGTTATGCTAGATGTAAAACTACATTATGAAAGCTAACACACATTATATTTCACTCACCATGCAATGATGTAAAGATGAAAGCTAACTCCAGCTAGATTTTCATCACAGTTCAATGTGATCTATGATGATGTGGTTGTGTTAGATGTAAAACTACATTATGAAAGCTAAAACACATTATCTTTCACTCATCATGCCATGTTATTAGAAATAAATCTAACTCCAGTTATATTTGCATCATGGTGTAATGTATTTGATGACAATGTGGTCATGTTAGATGGAAAACTACCTTACAAAAGCTAACACGCATTAGCTATTACTCACCATGAAATGTTTTAAGAACAAAAACTAACTCTAGTTAGATTTCCAACATGGTGCATTTTGATTGATGACAATCTGGTTGTGCTAAATGGAAAACTACATTATCAAAGCTAAAACACATTAGGTTTTACTCACCGTGCAACAATTTAAGGTTGAAAGCTAACTCTAGCTAGATTTTCATCACGGTGCAATGTGACAATGTGGGTGTGTTAAATGGAAAAATAGCTTATGAAAGCTAACACACATTAGCTTTCACTCATCATGCCATGTTGTTAAAAGGAAAGATAACTCTAGCTATATTTCAATCACGATGTAATGAACTAACACACATAAGATTTCACTGATAGTGGCATGTTGTTAGAAGGGAAGCTAAGTACAGCTATAATTGCATCATGGTGTAATGTATTTGATGACAATGTGACTGTGTTAGATGGAAAACTACCTTATGAAGGATAACAAACATTAACTTTCACTCACCGTTCCATGTTGTTAAAAATAAAGCTAACTTTAGCTAGATTTTCATAATGGTGTAATGAGATAACACACATAAGCTTTCACTCATAGTGCCATGTTAGAAGGAAAGCTAAATCCAGCTAGATTTTCATCATGGTGTAATATATTTGATGACAATGTGGTTGTGTTAGATAGAAAACTACCTTATGAAGGCTAACATATATTAGCTTTACTCACCCTTCAATGTTTTAAGAACGAAAGCTAACTCCAGCTAGATTTTCATCATGGTGCATTGTGATTGATGACAATATGGTTGTGCTAGATGAAAGAATACGCTACGAAAGCTTACAAACATTAGATTTCACTCACTATGCAATGATTTAAGGATGAAATCTAACTCCAGCTATATTTTTAACACAGTGTAATGTGCTTGATGAGAATGTGGTTGTGTTACATGGAAACCTACTTTATGAAAGCTAACACACATTAGCTTTCACTCATCGTTCCATCTTGTTAAAAAAAAAGCTAACTCCAGTCAGATTTCCATCATGGTGTAATGAGATAACACACATAAGCTTTCCCTTATAATGCCACGTTGTTAGAAGAAAAGTCATCTCTGGCTAGATGTCCATCATGGTGTAATCATTAGAGGAAATTTTAACTCAAAATGGGCCTTTTAACTTTGATTCAAATTCCATGTCATCATGTGTTAGCCAATGAAATTGCTTTAAATTTGAAATACCGTAAAGGTCTTAAACATTTTTTTAATATAAATTTGGGGATATGCATCATAAAAAAAACTACTTTTTGTTTTTGTATTTTTGACATATCTCCCCATGTTTTTACTCAAATTTCAATCAAGAGAGCTCGTTGGATGCGGAATCAAATTCCACATCCAACGAGTACCCACTCAGCATACTTTTGATGGACCCCACTACCCAAAAAACAAGAAATACCTGAAACAATGGAATGATGATGTCATCATTTCATTTTTTTCAGGTATTTCTTATTTTTGGGAGAGTAGGGCCTGTCCAAATTATGTCGACTCAATACTCATTGGATGCGAAATTTAATTCCGCATCCAATGAGCTCACCCGATCGAAATTTGAGTAAAAACATGGGGAGATATGTCAAAAATACAAACAAAAAAATAGTTTTTTGTTTCTTCCTTCAAAATTAATAAATATTATTTTATTATTTTAACTATTATTTTATTAATTCTTTTTAGGAGGCTCATTTTGAGTTGAAATTTCCTCTAATGGTATTTGATAACAATGCGGATTTGTTAGATGGAAAACTATCTTATGAAAGCTAACAGACATTAGCTTTACTGACTGCGCACTGTTTTAAGAACGAAAGCTAACTCTAGCTAGATTTCCATTATAGTGCATTGTGATTGATGATAATGTGATTGTTTTAGATGGAAAACTACATTATGAAAGCTAACACACATTATATTTCACTCACCATGCAATAATTTAAGGACAAAAGCTAACTCCAGCTAGATTTCCATCATGGTGCAATGTGATCGATGATGATGTGGTTGTGTTAGATGGAAAACTGCCTTATGAAGTATAACACACATTAGCTTTCACTCATTGTACCATGTTGTAAGACGAAAAGCTAACTCCATCTATATTTGCATCATGGTGTAATGTATTTGATGACAATGTGGCAGTGTTAGATAAAAAACTACCTTATGAAAGCTAACACACATTAACTTTTACTCACTGTGCAATGTTTTAAGAACAAAAGCTAGCTCCAACTAGATTTCCATCATGGTGCATTGTGATTGATGACAATGTGGTTGTACTAGATGAAAAACTACACTATGAAAACTTACACACATTAGATTTCACTCACCATGCAACGATTTAAGGATAAAAGCTAACTTCAGCTAGATTTCCAACACGGCGCAATGTGATTGATGACAATGTGGTTGTGTTACATGGAAAACTACCTTATGAAAGCTAATACACATTATATTTCACTCATTGTGCCATGTTGTTAAAATGAAATATAAACTCCACCTAGATTCCCATCATTGTGTAATGAGCTAACACACATACACTTTCCCTTATAGTGCGATGTTTTTAGAATGAAAACTAATTTCAACTAGATTTCCATCATGGTGTAATTTATTTGATGAAATTGTGGTTGTGTTAGATGGAAAACTACGTTATGAAGGGTAACAGACATTAGCTTTAATCATCGTGCAATGTTTTAAGAACGAAATCTAACTCCAGATATATTTCTGTCATGGTGTATTGTGATTGATGACAATGTGGTTGTGCTAGATGGAAAAATACAGTATGAAAGCTTACACACATTATATTTCACTTACTATGCAACGATTTAAGGATGAAAGCTAACTCCAGCTAGATTTCCAACATGGTGCAATGTGCTTGATGACAATGTGGTCATGTTACATGGAAAAAAACCGTATGAAACCTAACACACATTAGCTTTCAATAATCATGCCATTTTGTTAAAAGGAAAACCAACTCCAATTAAATTTTCATCATGGTGTAATGATCTAACACACAGAAGTTTTCCCTTATAGTGCCATGTTGTTAGAAGGAAAGCTAACTCCCGCTAGATTTCCATCATGGTGTAATGTATTTGATAACAATGTGGTTTTGTTAGATGGAAAACTAACTTTTGAAAGCTAACATACATTAGCTTTACTGACCGTGCAATGTTTTAAGAACGAAATCTAACTCTAGCTAGATTTCCATATGGTGCATTGTGATTGATACCAATGTGGTTGTGCTAGATATAAAACTACATTATGAAGCTAACACACATTAGATTTCACTCACCGTGCAACAATTTAAGTACGAAAGCTAACTCCAACTAGATCTCCATTGCAGTGCAATTTGATTGATGATAATGTGGTTGTGGTAGATGAAAAACTACATTATGAAAGCTAACACACATTAGCTTTCTCTCATCATGCCACATTGTTAAATTGAAAGATGAATCCAGCTAGATTTCCATCATGGTGTGATATATTTGATGACAATGTGGTTGTTTTAGATAGAAAGGTACCTTATGAAAACTAACACATTAGATTTCACTCACCATACAATGTTTTAAGAATGAAAGTCAACTCCAGCTAGATTTCCATCATGGTGCAATGTGGTTGTGTTAGATTTAAAACTGCATTATGAAAACTAACAGACATTACCTTTCACTCATGGTGCAATATTTTAAGAACGAAAGCTAATTGTAACTAGATTTTCATCATGGTGCAATGTGATTGATGACAATGTAGTTGTGTCAGATGAAAAACTACCTTATGAAAAGTAACACAATTTAGCTTTCACTAACCGTGCAATGTTTTAAGAACGAAAATTAACTCTAGTTAGATTTCCATTGTGTTGCAATGTGATTTATGACAATGTAGTTGTCTTAGATAGAAAACATCCTTATGAAAGCTATCGTACATTAGGTTTCACTCACCATGCCATGTTGTTAGAAGGAAGCTAACTCCACTAGATTTCCATTATGGGGTAATGTATTTGATGACAATGGGGTTGTGTTAGATGGAAACCTACCTTATGAAAACTAACACAAATTATCTTTTAGTCACCATGCAATGTTTTATGACTGAAAACTAACTGCAGCTAGATTTCCATCATGGTGTAATGTGATTGATGACAATGTGGTTCTGTTAGATGAAAAACTACATTATGAAAGCTAACACACATTAACTTTCATTCATCTTGCAATTTTTAATAATGGAAGCTAACTCTAAATATATTTCTAGCACATTCATACACATGCATCAATAATATAAGTGCCATGTCCGAAGGCAAATAGGAATTTGGTGGTTTTATCTGAGTTGATATCTGTCATTCTCTAATACTTCTTGGATATCTTATTGTTATCTCTTCATATATATTTTATGTAATTTATATGTAAATTCTCTTTTGCTAGCGCGCACAAGATGTAGGGGAACAATGTTTCATGGCATACAAAAGGGCTACCCTATTGTTTTGAATTATTGCAACTATATTACATTTTTGAACATACACTTCATATGGTTTAACCTTAATTACAAACTACAATTCAAATGTGTTACAGAAATTGAGAGGAGTTACAATTGAAAATATAATTTTGACAAGAGGGGACTATGTTGACCTCCTAATTAATGTTCAAGTTATTGGACTAGGAAGGGTTGAATATACAAACATTAAAACTCATTATGGTGGAGAAAGGATTAATATAGGATATGTTATGGTTTTGATAATTGATGTCATTGAACCACATTTGATTGTGGAAAATGTTGATGAAGGGGACTTACATCCATGGAAGATCATAGATTTGAGGCATAACAAAGGTAAATAAAATTATTGAAGCACATGTTAAGTGTTGTTTATAGTACATTGATTGTTTTTTTTGAGAAAATACTAGGTTTGTTTAATTTGTTGTATAGGTGCAAGTGTCCCTTCTGCATTTTCAATTGGAAACAAGGTATATCTTTTGCAATGTGGAGTGAAGGTGGGTGAAGGCTCCATATTCAATCTAAATATTGGTCATAAGGTTCATGGAAGGATGGTAAATGAAGGATCCATAGTAGCTAACATTGAGAAGGTGTTAAAACATGATCCTCTTTTGCCACCATTAGAGGAATTTTGGGGTCTAAAATGGGCCTCCTAAGGAAAATAATAAAATAATAGTTAAAATAATAAAATAATATTGATTAATTTTGGAGGAAGAAAGAAAAAAACTACTTTTTGTGTTCGTATTTTTGACATATCTCCCTGTGTTTTTACTCAAATTTCGATCGGGAGAGCTTGTTGGATGCGGAATTTGATTCCACATCCAACGAGTACCCACACTGCATACTTTTGACGGACCCTGCTTCCCCAAAAACAAGAAATACCTGAAAAAATGCAATGATGATGTCATCATAACGTTTTTTCAGGTATTTCTTGTTTTTGGGGTAGAGGGGTCCATCAAAAGTATGCAGTGTGGGTACTCGTTAGATGTGGAATCAAATTCCGCATCCAACGAGCTCTCCCGATCAAAATTTGAGTAAAAACACAATGAGATATGCCGAAAATACGAACAAAAAAAGTAGTTTTTTTTAATGACAAATATGTCAATTCAACCATTATGGTTGACTTATTTTATTGAAATTCTATTGATTCTTGAATTCCAACTCACAAAAACTTATTTTGGCACGTTTTCTTATAAGGCCCATTTTAGACCCCAAATTTTCTCTAATGATCCAACAGGATTTGAGAATACACTAGGGGGTGCATTGGGATCTTATGAGATTTGACCATAAACAGATTTGGAACCTCATTGTCATGATCATCTAGTAAATAATCCCCAAGATAGGCTTACATTCACATGTAAAAAGGTTTCTCTTACATGTGAATGCACGGGAACAAGCATGTGCATTGCCAAAGGGATCATAGTTAATGTCCATGAGGATGACATGGTTGAGGGTGAAATGTTAGGTGAAAAGGAATTCAGTGTTTTTGTGGAAGACATAGATAGAAATTGTCCAATATGTAGGATTGGGGATAAGTCTATACATTGTTTGGTTAGATGGCCAATAAATAAGTTGGTGGACAATGAAGGTGAGATTTTAAGGGTGAATGAAAATTTCAAGGAGGCACCCAAAGAAATGGCGGTATGGGATCTTATAGAGGACACAAGTCCCTTGAACACATGGTATGGTGATATTTATAATGAAAAAGATCCACACTCAATTGATATGCATGTAACGAGGCCATATAAAGGATTAAATGATTTGCGGCAACAAAAGTTTTTGAAAACTTTCAAACACAGAGAGACAAAGAGAAAGAAATATGACTTTTGGCAGTGGATGAATGTTGCAAACAAGATTGTCTTCAACATTTGGATATGAAATCCATTGCAGCTACTAGAAGGGGTATGAAACTCTTAAATAAAAATGGCATCAGGAAATTTCTCTTGAATTCACTCCTTTCCAACACAATCATGTCAGAGAGCCATTTCCATGGCCCACCTCCTACTGTTAGGAAAGTAAAGGACATGAAGTTTAATGGAGATATTATTTGTAAGAAAGCATGGTACAAGATACATACTATTCCTCAAATCACCTTCTATACTTACCAACATAATTTACAACAAGGACATGTCAAAGGAATTCATGGTAACACCAACAAATGCAAAGCACGTGCACATACTATGGCAGCCATAGAAATATTGCACAAAATTGTAATGGATAATTCACATTTTTCACCGAACCAAACGCGACAAGTTGAAGAAGATGGAACGTCTACTCCTTTAAGATTTCTGCCATCAACGTACACCCAAAGTTCTTTGTTAAAATAGATCAATGAGGCTCTTCAAGAGCTCAATTTTCCATCAATATCACAATCAACAATGAGAAAGATTTGGAATACTCATTTTCTAGATGTGGCATTCTCAAAGAACACTAAATTTAGTAAATGTAGTTAATGTATCGTGTTAAAAGAATAGATGAAGACATTGACTAGAAAAAAGCTGGAAGAAAAGGAAAAAGATAGACTGAAGAAACATAACAAGATTGTTGTGTGGAAGATATTGCTACTATGCCCACAAAATTATGCCAAAGCGGTATCCAAATGAATACTTGAGAATTACCCATGATAAAATGGACAAAACAAAGACTTCAATCCTGAGATTATGTGTCAAATCAAAATCTGTTGTAGGAACACACTTGGGTTTGTCGTTGACAGGTATGCTAACACATGGGCATAACATAGGAGGTTTTGGTCATTTCTCCCTACCATTTGTACACATGGGATCACAATTTACCATTACATCTCTTGCAAAGTTATTAAGGGACCTTGAAGACCCACACTTTGATATGTATGGTGATTTGCTTTATGAGAGTGGAAGTTCAAGAAACCCACTTTCAAATGCATTACTTCAAAACTATATTTACTCAAAATGTAGAGTGTACAAGGATGCTATCCTATCTTTAAATGGAAGCTCAAAAAATCAAAATCTTGATTTTAAACCTCTTCCTCCACATTTGTTGTTATAGTTGGACAATGCAACTCGTGATAATAAGAATCATTATGTTTTCATGTTTCTATCACTATTAACTGCACTTGGTGTCTTCATCACTATTGAGGTTGGGATCTTGCTTGTGGGGCACACCCATGAAGACATAGATGGAACCTACGAAAGAATGTCTTCCAACTTGAAAAGTAAAGATATATATTGTTTACCTGAGATGATGGATACATATTGCACAATATAATAAAAATAGGTGTTTCCACCTAAACTTATTAACAAAGTGTATGACTTCAGAAGTTTTCTTAATGGGTACATCAAGGAGGGGGGAAATGCACTAGTTGGACATCTTAATGTCTAGTACTTCCAATTTCTTGTACTCAATGATGTTCTAGTTATGAGGTATGAATAATCCATCAAAGACATTGAGTGGTCAGAACCAGTTGAGTTGTGGAATATAGATGATGAAGGTTGACCTATATTTCCCACATGGAAGCCATCTTTCTTACGTCCCAAGGACAATGATGTTTATTTAAAAGAACTAAAGGAAGGAATAACATCATAAATGCAAATGTGGAAAGATACTATTGGAAATGAGAATTCACTAATTGTTACAGAGGAATGAAATAAAAAACTAGAGTATAGGAAAAGATTTCTTAATGCATTAGCTGGAATCTACAATGACCATACACCCTTGGATGAAAGTGATTCTTGTTCTGATGATTTTTCATCCAAGATAAGGAAAAATGTTAACATTGATGGTAATGCACTACATGAAATATCAAGTATTATGGATGGATATTTTGATAATGTGACAGATGAATCGGTATATGTTGTGTAGTGCCCCATTTTGTTAGACTCTTTTATTACTCAACTATATTATTATTTGAGGGCATTTTATCGCAAATGACCCGGTTAAATTTTGAAATATATGTTTTGATCATGGTGATACATTTGGGTACTCATGGATAAATGGAATTTTTTAATGCACCATTGTAGTGCCTTGTTGGACACACTATTTCAGTGTTAAAATATGTTATGGTTTCAGGGCATTTTGAGTACAAATGGCCCGATTTAATACGATGAATTAAATCGACTTATATATGTATTGATTGTTGTGTCACAATGGTTTCTTATGAATGAATGGATATTGGTAGATAGATTTATATAATGTGATATGATTGATCTTATAATGTGTGAATGAAATATATAAACAATTTTCATTTCTTACAATATATTGGTAGATGCTTTGACAATTTTCTAGTGTGACAGCGACCCAACTGCGCAATGATACAAGGTGGTGTCAATGCCACATGAATTTTAGTTTGAGTATAAATAGGATATCAGGTGATACAATTTATTTTAATAATATTTTGATTAAATTGTGTAGTACGATTAATGCACCCGGTTTTCATGTGTGCAGGCACATGATCATGGTTTCCAATCGATCCACAAAGGATGATGGGGTTGTACGGAAGAAAGTACCAGTATGGTAAGCACATATTTTCCATGTGGCAAGTTGAAAAGCAAGAGAGGCTTTTACTTGCAAGAGGCATGTTGCCGTGACGATAGGCCATGGACTCGGTCACTCACGAGGATTAACTGAGGGGCGCGCAATGAGGTGTTGGCCTTATTCCCTAGTAACCATGAGTCTCTTTACAGCATGGATTGGACTGAGTTAACATGGTCTCATCCATTGTACTAACTCCCCACCATGGAAAGTGGGATATTTGAAGGGCATGAAGACGATCATGGCACCCTTGATATCCCTTGGAGAAACAAAAGAAATTATTAAACTATAAGGTTGTAAATAAGTAATAACTAAACAATAAACTCATGACTTGGAAATAAAGTAATGGAAAGTGCAACCTTATGAAATAAAAAGAAAAAAAGAAAAAAAAAAGAAATAAAAGAAATCATCATAAACAAAATAAAAAAAGATTCTAAATATTAACACATTGCACACACAAAAATAGCAAATCAAAAGAAAAAATCTAGGAATCATATAAATGAAATTTAGGAATGGTTAAGTAAAGAAATCCTAAATTAGCAGATTGCATAAATGAATATGACATTACATAAATGCATATGACAAAAGATCCGTTGGAAATAAAACAAAAATGAATTCAAAATAAGAATAAATAAAAAATAATAATAATTTTACATTATGCATAAATCTCAAAACACGATATAAATAAACGGGCGGGGTTTGGATATGGGGATGTTTTTTTTCCCTAATATTGGATGGATGAGAGAATGCAGAGGCGGATGGTGACTGTAGAGAGTTTGGTTCATCAGGTGTGAAGGGGGTTGGGAGGCCCTTAGTGATTCTACACACATTGATCATGCTAGGGTACTTCTTCCTGCAACCCCATTCAGCTCGGGGGTTCTTGGGGAAGGAGAGTACCCATTGGAATGGTAGGGTGGTCAACCGGTGGATCTCTTGTGATTGGGAACTGATCGACGTTCCTAGGAACCCGACAAAGTTCGTGGTGCAGCAACCTCAGAAAGAAAAAGCCTGCACAAAGAAACTCAGGTTTTTATGGATTGTTAAATTGTTGTTATAATTTCAATTCTTGAAATGCATTGTTAAAGATCCACGAATGGGCATTTGAATTTTATTGCAGACCCATGTTTGTACTTCTTTATAAATCTGGATTGTATTTTCGATCTGTTTCTGTAGTTTATTATAGAACTAGATCTATATTTTAGATTTGTGCTTGCATTTTATTACAGATCTAGATTTGTATTTTATTATAGATCTGGATTTATATTTTAAATCTGCGTTTGTATTTTATTATAGATCTGCGTTTATATTTTAGATCTGTGTTGGTATTTTATTATAGATCTGTATTTGCATTTTATTATAGATTTAGATTTGTATTTTAGATCTGTGTTTATACTTCATTATAGATCTGGATTTGTATTTTATTACAGATCTGTATTTAAATTTTAGATATGTGTTTATATTTTATTATAGGTCTAGATTTGTATTTTAAATTGGAGATCGGTATACTGTGAGTCAAATGATACTGATAAGCTATTATGGCAAACGAATAAATGAATTTAATTCTTTAATTTTTGCATAATATATTAGATAGATTTCGCTTCAATGTCCATAAAATTATTATTCTTAACTAATAATAGATTTAAGCTGATCCCAACCCGTTATAGATAAATTTGAACAACACCCAGTATGCCAAGGGAATAAATTCCATGTAAATTATGATGGATTCCAGATTGTTATTAATGAATTTGAGCAGCACTAGTTTTCCATGGAAATGAATGGGTTCCAAGGCAATGCCTCTTACCCATTAAAATTTAAAATGACTGATGGACGAATCCTCTGCCTTAGAGTTGTCTCCTTACCCATTCGATGACATGCTGGGTGATAGAATGAACGGATCTCCATCCACTACTCATCGGTTTAAATTTAACTTAATTTAAGTTTCAATTTAAACCAGGGTCTTGGATTGAATGTATCCTCTTGGTTTGAAATTGGTTTGGTTTAAAATTGGTTTGTATCCTTCTAGAGAATTGGAGATCAATTAACCTACCTGATTTCAAAACGTAGGGGAAATATCGACCACCATAAAAATCCGAGAAGCAAGCTAATTGCAAGTCCAATAGAAATCTGGAAGTGGCTGTGCATCTCATGAGTTTAGGCCACACATTTGAATCAATTTATAAAATTAAAGAAATCACCAGAAATAGGAATGCTCTATTTTTTTGAAAGCTCTTTTTGTTTTTGAAAGCTCCTTCCATGTAAATTTGTTAATTGCCGACATTCATGCATCAAAAATTAAACAATATGAATCCTCAATTTCATACATCCCAGTTCCATTCATTTCTGTACCTTAGCAATCATATGTTTTTCTCTGTAAATTTTCTTTACAAGATGCATTAAATTATATATATAAAGCTCATTATAAACGTTCATTTTGAAAGCAAAAATTTCTCCTTTATACATTACCTGCAATCCATGAACCACGCAATTAAAAAATGGAAAATAGTTTCCATAGCAGGATCGGGTTCTCTTCACGGTTTATTCACTCTTCTTGACAGGTCATTATATTTAAATTGTCAGTACTATTTATTCAGTTCCAGAAACCACCGTCACATAGCAGTCACCAAACAGGTTAAAATGATTTTCTGAAACTAGTGATTTGGTAATTCGTTAACAAACACGTTTTAAGAAATTATCAATAAAATGGTTTTAGAAATATAGTATACAATAGCAGTCACCAAACAAGTTAAAATGAATTTCCGAAACTAGAAAGTTGGTAATTCGTTAACAAACACGTTTTAGGAAATTATCACCAAAATGGTTTTAGAAATATAATATACAATGTGAGCAAATTATGGAATTACTCTCCATCGATGTAGCTGTTATTTTGCTCAATAAAATGAAGTTAGTAAAATGGTTTTAGAAAAATAATATACAATGTGAGCAAATTACGGAATTACTCTATATCGATGTTGTTATTATTTTGCTCAGTAAAAAGAAGTTAGTAAAATGGTTTTATAAATATAATATACAATGTGAGCAGATTATGCAATCACCCTACAACAAGGTTGCTGTTATTTTGCTCAGTAAAAAGAAGTTAGTAAAATGGTTTTATAAATATAATATACAATGTGAGCAAATTATGCAATTACCCTACATCAATGTTCATGTTATTTTTCTCAATAAAAAGAAGTTAGCAAAATGGTTTTATAAATATAATATACAATGTGAGCAAATTACGCAATTACCCTACATCAATGTTGCTATTATTTTTGCTCAGTAAAAAGGAATTAGCAAATTACGAAATTACTCTTTATCAATGCTGTTGTTGTTTTGCTCCATAAGAAGGAATTAGTAAAGTAGTTGTATAAATATAACATAGTATTTCAATAATATTATTATTCATTAAGGGTTAAAACAAATTAGATATAATGTTATTTTAATTTATTTTATGTAAATTTCTTTTGAAGGAAAGTCTAGTTGTGATGTAAAAAAAAAAAAAAACAAGCTAAATGAGATTATTGAGTTGTAAAGGTGTTAGTATTATGTGCTTAAACTTGATTGTAAGTAGATCAAGAAGGTGGTAGTTACACAATGGTATCAGAGCATGGTTCTAACTCTAGGACCTTGGGCTCATTGCTCTTTAAGTTATTTTTGTTTATTTTTTTTATTATGTAGTGATTGGAAACTAATATATGAACTATTCACCTTGCAAACTCAGGAAACATGGATGCTAGGGGAAGAAGAGGAAGGAGAGGTAGAGGGGTTAGGGGGCATGGTACACCACCTCTTTTGCAGCTTTCGCCTCCACGTGATCCACCAGCAGTGGAAGAACCGACCCATATACCTGCAGGTGAAGTAATGAATATGATGCGTTCATTCCAGCGGATGTCTGAGGCATTCATTAGTCGGTTAGACCGAGAGGATAGAGATGCCATAGCACTGATAGAAGGATCTCGGCAACCACCGAAGGAAAATGCTCAAAGAGAACTTGAGAAAGTGAAATTTCCAGAATTTTGGGGCGCACCTAGTGGCATTGCAGCTGAGGCATGGCTTGAGAACATGTCCATGTGCTTTGCATTACGCGATTATACCTCAAACATGAAAGTGCGCATGGAGATATTGTAACTTAAGGGAAGCGCACTTCTATGGTGGAAGACCTTGTTGCCGCAGCTTGGAATTGAAATAACGGAGGTCTCTTGCGAAATATTTGAAGAACGTTTTCAAGAACGTTACCTATCTGAAGAGTTTATTGAAAGACAATTGAATGAATTCAATTCCTTGAGGCAAGGAGGTCGATCAGTCCCAGAGTATGAAGATAAATTTATGGAACTATTGAGGTATGCTCCACATTTGAGTACGAAGAAGTTGCGAGTAAATAAATTTGTGTATGGGCTCAACTTCAACATCAAGGCAAAAGTACGTATTTTGATGCCACGTACCTTGCACGAAGCAGTGCAAAAAGCTATCATAGCTGAGGAAGAGCTTGTAGGAGGTGGGCAGTATCGACCACCTCGACCTTCAGGAGCAATGGTACAAAGACCAGGAGTACAGTCAACTAGTGCTTCGAGACCAGCAACCGGACACCAAAATTCATTTAAGAGTCCCACAGTAGGGAGTCGGAGACGTGCACCCGGTGGCCAAAGACCACCATATAGGCCACCAATGCAGTCACAATATCAGAGTGGAAATCCAGTAGTGCAACGCCCCCAGTATAGAAGTGGATCTACTTTTACTCAATCGAGTGTCCAGAGGTCGGCCCCAAAAAGGGGGTGTTGGACTTGTGGAGAACCACATTTCTAGAGAGACTGTCCGCAAGCCAAGATAGATTCTAGTCAGGGAAAGGGATAGACTACAGTTGGAGACTTGGGCAAGGCTCACCAAATCCATGCCGCAGTCAACAATCGCCAGGCAGAACATCAATCCATCATGCTAGAGGCGACAAGTAAAATAAATGGTATGGAATTTTCGCTTTTAGTAGACCCGGGAGCAACTAAAAGTTTTATTTCTTATGAAGCATTCTCTAGATGTAAGGTGATGGCAAGCAAGCAAGATGATTTCAACATAGTCAAAATGGCATCAGGTATCACTCAAAGAGTAGGAGAATTGGTCAAGGATTGTGAGGTAGACTTGGGCACGTGTGTTACAAAAGTATCCCTTTATGCTACAGCAGTAGGATCCTATGATATTATCTTAGGGATGGATTGGTTAGAAACCCATTCAGCTATGTTGGACTGTAAGGAGAAAAAGCTAATATTCATAGATGATTTCGGGCATAAGAGAATCCTAATAGGGACTAGAAGAGGGGTATCATTAAGGTTTATTTCAGCATTGCAATTGAAAAAGACCATGCGTAAGGGATGTGAGCTGTATGCGGTGGTAGTAATGAATAACAAGAAAGACATTGTCGATGTAAGTCAACACCCCATACTGTCCCAGTTTGCAGATGTATTCCCTGAAGAATTACCCGGATTACCACCTAAGAGGGAGATTGAGTTCACTATCGAACTTAAGCCAGGAACCGAACCTATATCTAGAGTACCCTATCGTATGAAGACACTCGAGTTACAAGAATTGCAGATACAACTTCAAGAGATTTTAGATTTAGGTTTCATTCGCCCTAGTATATCACCTTGGGGAGCACCAGTGATATTCGTGAAGAATAAGGATGGTTCATGGAGACTTTGCATTGACTATCGTCAATTGAACAAAGCAACCATAAGGAATCAATATCCCTTACCAAGAATTGACGATGTATTTGATCAGATGAAAGGGGCAACAATATTTTCGAAAATAGATCTAAGGTCGGGATACCATCAACTAAGAATCAGAGAAGAATATGTACCAAAGACTACATTTAAAACTTGATATGGACATTTCGAGTTTGTCGTAGTACCATTTGGGTTGACGAATGCACCTGGAGTTTTCATGAACTTGATGAATAATGTATTCAGAGAGTACTTGGATAAATTTGTGCAAGTGTTTTTAGTTGATATCCTTATTTACTCAAGGATGCAAGAAGAGCATGAAGAGCATTTAAGACTTGTGTTGCAGTGTTTGAGAGAGCACAAGCTATACGCCAAACTATCAAAGTGTTCCTTCTTCCAGCCAGAGATTCATTATTTAGGACATGTTATAACTGGGGATGGTATAGATTGAGGCCATTCTTGAATAGCCAGCACCGAAAAATGTACATGAGGTGCATAGTTTTATGGGATTAGCAAGGTATTATAGAAGATTTGTAGAAGGATTCTAAAAAATTGCAAGCCCAATTACAGAGTTATAGAAGAAGAACAAGAAATTCATATGGACAGAATGATGTGAGGAGGCATTCGCAAAGCTTAAGCAGTTGTTGACGACGGCTCCAGTTCTTAAGGTACCAGATTTGGATAAAGACTTCTTAGTGTGTACTGATGCATCGAAAGAAGGTCTAGGAGGTGTTTTGATGCAAGAAGGTAGGGTGACAGCTTACTCTTCAAGGAAACTTAGAACTCATGAGGAAAACTATGCAACGCATGATTTAGAACTTCCTGCTGTGGTTTATGATTTGCGTTTATGGAGACATTATCTGGTAGGAAGGAAATTTGAGTTAAAGACAGATCACCATGGGTTACAATATATTTTTACCCAAAGCGACCTCAATGCTAGACAAAGGAGGTGGTCTGAATTAATGAGCGAATATGATTTTGAAATATCGTACATCAAGGGGACGATGAATAAGGTGGTGGATGCTCTAAGTCGAAGGCCTCGTATCTTTTCCATAGTGCCCTTAAAAACAAATTTATGGGAAAATATATTGAAATTACAATTGGAAGATTAGTGGTATAGAGAGGTTAAGACCGAGTTAGAAAATGAGGTATTGAAGAACCCAAAGTATGAAGGGTATGTGTTTGAGGAAGATGGATTATTGCGATATAACAAGAGAATTTATGTACCATTCAATGAAGAAGTTCAAAATTTGATCTTGTCAGAGAATCACAGGGCTGTGTATATGGCGCATCCTGGGGTTAAGAATATGTACACAGATTTAAAACCATTATTTTATTGGAGTGGAATGAAGAAGGATGTAGTTAGCTTTGTGGCAAGGTGCCTAGAATGTCAATTGGTCAAGGCTGAGCATAGGCATCCAACGGGATTACTACAACCACATGTAATCCCAGAATCAAAATGGGAGGTTATATCAATGGATTTTATTGTTGGGTTACCAATGACAGCAAGAAGACATGACTCTATTTTTGTGGTCATAGATACTTTAACTAAGAGTGCACATTTTGTACCTGTAAAGACTACCTATCAAGCACCAGAGATTGCAAGAGTATTTATAAATGAAGTTGTGAGGTTACATGGTGTACCTCGCAAGATAATTTCAGATAGAGGGCCAGTATTCAATGGAAGATTTTGGACAAGTTTCCAAGGTGCTTTGGGGACAAGGATAAATTTTAGTACATCATATCACCCTGAGATGGATGGCCAGACAGAAAGGGTGAACCAAGTATTGGAAGCCATGTTACGTGTGTATGTGATGGATCAACAAAAGCATTGGGAGGAATATCTACCATTGGTTGAGTTTGCTTACAACAATAGTTATCAAAGCTCTATTAAGATGGCACCGTTTGAATTCTTATATGGGAGGCAATGTAGAACCCCGTTGAGTTGGGATCGTCTGGAAGATAGAGTCCTTGTAGGACTAGAATTGATTCAAGAAGTGGAAAAACAGATGACAACTATTTGTGCACGGTTAAAGGAAGCACAGGATAGACAAAAGAGCTATGCAGATGCACATAGAATCGATCAGAGTTATGAAGTAAGTGATAAAGTATTCCTGGGAGTTAGGCCACAAAAGAGCTCAATTAAATTTGGGAAGGGAGCTAAATTATCACCGCGATTTGTAGGACCGTTTGTGATACTCGAGAAGTTGGGACCAGTTGCCTATCGTCTTGCATTGCCATCATCATTGAGTCGTATGCATAATGTTTTTCATGTTTCTATTTTGCGTCATTATATTTCAGATCCTTCTCACGTTATAAATTTGAGTAACTTGCAGATATCGAACGATGGGGTCTTGATGGCCGAACCGATCCGTATACTGGACCGATGAACTCGATAGCTTCGGCGTCGATTAGTCGACTAGGTAAAGGTCCAGTGGGATAGCTATAGTTCTAACTCAGCTACTTGGGAGGATGCATCTGAAATGTAGCAGAAGTTTCCTTACTTGTTTTGAAAACTTCCGGACGAAGTTTCTTGAAAAGGGGGTGTATGTAATGTCCCTCCCATACCCAAGATGTTTTTGTAGTTACCAATATTTGATTGTACTTGTCTCTGGTGAGGAGCTCAAGGCCAAGGCCCCACCAGAAACAGAACTATCCAGTCTGTATAAGTTAATATTATCTATGTAAAAGACAGAAGACAGTGACACCTTTTAGCAAGCAGCTAACCCAAAACCTACAAGGTATAAAGGAGTGAATGGATGGGGAGCCACATTGATACCTTAACCATATCGTTTAGATTGCAGTAACTTTTAAGGAAGGAATTCCTACTTCACAAAGGAAATAACGCATATCGCGACTAAGACACCCTAGCTAAGTATTTAACTCTAAGGTGATTTAAGTCCAATAAGGGGATATGCAACCCTCCAAAAAAACTAAACACAACAGGGAAGGCAAGAACGGTATCTTCTTGTGGGTATGGGGGGAAAACTATTAATGGGTTAATAACACACAATAGCTATCCTAGATTTTGAAGCAAAGCAAATCACTTTGCGCAAAAGGCTACCCTATAGATAAATATGCATTTTTAAAAGTGCCTATTTTACTTGATTTAACACAATGTTAAAAACACCATTATTCCAAAATAATGGGGAAGGGAAAAAGGGAATTATCAGAAGAATTAAATGGGATTATCGTAATAGTCTCCTTTTGGGAAGATGAGTAAACATTTCATTAAAGGATGACTTTTGTATTTATATAATTGAATTTACCCCCTATTTTCTTTTATTAACACTTATGATCACAGAAAGGAAAGCGCCTTTGATTGTGCTCTTACTATGGCATGAGTTTAGGGCAATCTGCCCCTACCAACTCAGCGAAATCGAGGATGACCAAGAACAAAGTGGTGGGTCATTAAGAGATTTAAAAAAGATATAAAAGAACAAATCCTTGTTTTAGGGAAATTTGACAGAGGGGTAGAAAACGTATCTTAAAAATTTATGATGATACCTATAGGGCACTTGACGTTTCTTGCTGAAACTGGGCGTTTTGGCCAGACTCGGCGTTTCTTGCTGAAACTGAGTGTTTTGGCCAGACTTGGCGTTTTAGATGGAACGTTACGTTCCTTAGAGGGTGGATGTTAATAAGGGTTCAGCGCACTCAATGGGGATGCACTTTTTTAGGGAGAGCAAGACGTACTAAGTCGGGGGATGGGGGTATGCTGAAGCACACGCTGGAGCCAGAAGAAAAAAATAAATAAAAGGGAGAAGAAAAAAAAAGAACCCAGCCACTCCGCAACTCGTGTGGGGTTTTTCCCATGGATGGGAAAGAGAGAGTTGAGCACGACTATTTTTCTAAAGGAGAGGAGACGCTTGTGAGGGCCGTGATCTCTTGGTAACTGCGCCTGGGGGGAAAAAGCAGTTTTAGAACTGATTTAGCTCTGTTGGGCATGAGGCGGGTACCATAAGTACCATGAAGATGTGTGGTTTCGGAGAGGACTTCCATACGGTTCAAAACCTCTATGACTCATAACGATTCAGGGTGCGCCTTGTTTGTTCTCGACTCTGGTATGCTGTTTTCAAAACTTGAGGTATGTGTTATCTTCCACCGTGAATAGGGCTACTATAATATTCCACATGATAGTGATTCTGTATGATTGGAAGTAGATACATGATATCAACGTTAATTTCTTATCTATCCTGCTTGTAATAAATTGATATATAGATATATATCTCTGCTCTGAGGTGGGCTTCTGTAAGGTCGGACACATAAGTTGATATATTGGGCTGAAATGCCATTTTATAAACAGGTCCCCCTTTCACCACTTAGATATCGACTAGTTGGGTTGACTGGTTACTGTAGCCGCCCAAACGCCGGGAGGTTCCTTACATAGATCTGCAACTATTATATATGGTAGTCGTTGCATTGATTTTAATCTAGCTTTTGAGCAATGGGAAGTTCAGGATCTGTGTGTTCGTTTTTCTTTTATGGCTAGTGTTAAGTCTGAAACATAAGACGGTGACCGAGCTTTTAGCACACACTATTTTATAAATCTTTTTGTGGGATTTGAATGGCTGATCTCCAACCTGCAAACATGGTATATGGTATATCCTTTTATCCTGAGACTCCTGGGTGTTTTCCAAACCCACCTGTGCATTGTTCAGGGACTGAGTCCATTGTTGAACCCCTTCATTTCCTTTATTTTCTAGACTACACGTGCAATTCTAGGTGGAGTCAGTGGATCACAACCCCCAGCCTATGATTCGGGAGTAAGCAAAAACTTTTGAGTGAAGTAACATTTCAAAAACAAGGATGAACCCATAGGGGGATCATCTGTATATATATATATATATATATATATATATATATATATATATATATTATTAATTTCACGTGTGGAAACATAGGGAGTATAAGTCCTCATGAACCTCCTCGACTGGGTTTGGATTGAGACCCCGATTTTTTTAAAATAGACCACTTACAGGAAGGTACTTTCCCTAGCGTGTCAAGAAGAATTACTTCACTATGGTACCACAAGGGAGTCGCTTTTAAAGAAAACCACTAATTTGTACAACTATGACTGCGGGTGTCTCTTAGATTGAAAAGTTTAAAGAGGAACTATGATCCTTCTGATTTATGTTATAGGATAGACCCCATCCCTAGATAGGATCGACAATAACAGAATTCCAGTTTCCGGCTTGAAAGAAAACTCAGGTATAACCCTTTATCTCTTTACTTGTTGTATAAAGAAATAAAGATCTGGAATCCGATCTAGAATTGTTTCATGTTGTACATACCCTCACTGAGAGGATCTACGAGGAGCAGAATGAAAAATATGGCCGCAATGGCATCACGGATTGTAATCCTTTAAGAAATAAATGTCACAATATGTGACCCATTTGTGGACGTAGCCCAAGGAACCGGTGAACCACCTATATTGGCTTCTCTCTTATGTGTATGACTAAATGTTAGGTCTTCTTGTATTGTTGTATTGTTTATAGATCTTACTTTGTTGGGAAACCCTGCTCGTTAATAGAAAGGCTTTAGAAACGATAATCAGCTGATGGTTAATGTACATGCACTAAGTACTGTTATGGCATTATGATGACTAAATGTGTTGTGCACCTCTAGGGTTTTGCATAAATATAATACTGGAAATCACTTGAAGGTATCGTCAACAGCACTATTAAAATATGGTTGAAGTGAAGATATGTGGTAATAGACCTCTTATGTTTTCAATAGTTAGAAGGACATGATAAATGATTCTTTCAAATGCATCATCTATGCTTAGAGGGTTAGTAGTTCTATACCTCAGGAATCCTTGATGACTGAAACAGTTATGATTTATTTTTCACCACTTACACTCTATTAGTCAAGAGAAGGCAAGTCATCATATGTTATGATGTTATTCCAGAGAAATCTGGGTCTGTCATGGAATGACAATATTTATACAGAATATGATTTCATGGCTTGTAGGATGCTTAGATCACGAAGCTTATATTAATTGCAAAAGAGGTATAGGATGTTAAATAGAAAAACTATATTAGTTTAAAGGATGAAAATGCATACCAAGTTCTTGCTTCATGTCTGTCATTATGTAGATATTTGTTTTATGCATTCAGACTGCATTTAACGATTGTGGGGTAGATTGTCAAGTAACTCCAAACGAATGTTTTTAAAACTTGGTTCATTGCACGTGTCCCTTGCATGTTGTGCCTCATGCGGTTTTAATGTTGCCTCTTTGTGTTGTGTTGTGTCTAGTTGTCCTTTCTCCTTCATGATATATCAGAACATATGATCATGTTCTATAAATGGACTACGGAAGTTACTCAAAGAATGCCATGGTTATCATAATGTTTTATTGCATGCAAAGTAAATCATTTTCAAGGCACCATGATGATGCAATGCTTGTGGTCATGAATGTTGTTTTTGGGGAGTTTAACAATAAGGGAAATTGACAAACGATTCTTTTACAATGAACATGGCTTGATATGAATTGAACTCGATTGGACATGTTTTATATAAAGTTGCCATGTAAGTCTGCCGCTAATAGAAGTGACTCTTTTTGTAGTAACATTTTAGCAAAACATTTACCCTTTCAGCACAAGAAGGCACTTAGGCCTAAGAGGTACGATACATATGGTATCAGAGCCGGAGTGACAATACTCGCCATATTTTGGGCTCAACATGAATTTGAAGAGCATGAAGATGTTTATGACTAACTAATGAAATGATTTTGTGGATGCATTGCAATAACGAACGAGGGAACCGAGTTATCTAAGAAGGCCTCAAAGATCGAAGGAGCTATGTAAGGAGGATAAAAATGAATATCATGACAAGGTATGTTATCACATTAACCATGTATTAAAGCCAGAAGTAGGCGAGTAGTTCTTGTATGTTTACACCTGAACAGGAAGATGGGCTAAAAATTTTACTAATACATTACGGAATAATTTTCGTCCTTGTTTGATTCTAGAGATGATTATACATGTATATATGATAGGCTCATATTAACGAAAGCAGCCTCTGAAACACACGACCCTAACCATAAGAGCAATGAACTATGGGCTCTTGGGATATATATATATATACAAAAATGCGTGAGTGTTAGCAATAGATGTTAAGGATCATTTGAAGGCATAATCTGTATATATATATATATATATATATATAATCATTTGGAAAGCCACGTAAAGAGTACTGATGTTGTGGAATGTTCACAAAAGTCCCAAACACTAAATTCTCAGTACTGAAAAAATAAAAAATAAAAAAAAATCACCATTGTCTAAGAAGAAGTGGAAACACCAAACATACGGAAAAGGTCGTAAGCATTAAGAGCTAAGGCTCATCTTAAAGATCTGATTAAAAATGATTAAAAATTATTAATGGGTGTATAATGCGATGATAAGAATCATTCTTACCCATGGAGGTAATTTAAAGAAGAGTCTAAAATTAAACTTAAGCCAAGCATGATGCTAAATTATTACTGCAGAAGTGGAATGGAAAAACCTGGCAAAACAATACCCCTTATGGTATTGATGTGTTCTGTGTAATGTGTGATACAACAAGAGTAATGGGTGATCTAACACTGGAATTAAAAATATTGGGCATAGTAAGGGAAGCATCAATATGTACTCTTTCATGATTATGTTTCTTGTATTAAAGGAGAGGTAGGTCAACTCCTTAGAAAAGTCATGTACTCATATGGAAGTAACACGATCCAATAAGAATCATCACATCATGTTAAAAACCTTATCGGTCACTTGGAACTTGTTGGTTACAAGTATGTTATACCCATGTTGTAAAGTTTAAGGGGAAATGGGAGGATTCAGAATAAAAGTTAGAGGTGTAAAAGCTATCAATGCTAACTTTATGTAAAATAGGAAAACACCTCTTTACATCTAGAATTCATGAAAAAACCAGAAACAAAAGATTGCAATAAAATGGATACATGTTAGTCGAACAGCTACAAATTCATATAAATGTTGGTAATGAATCTTTAGGTTGAGGTGCATGGCTAAGAATAGCCAAAAATTTATGGATTGAACATTGAGATCAAAGGTAGAAGGAGGTGATGGTACTCAAGTTTTGGGTCCATTAGTTTTAAACCAAACCCCTTCACCTATATGTATTCACATAACTATCATATGACTTGGGTCCTAATTGCATATTGTCCTAAGGAAGAATTATGTTCGGTTATTCTAGTCTGGCTATCATGAACTAATAAACCTAGGGATGGTTAGTTGTTACACCTAATAAGTAAATGATATTGGCTTCTAAACCTATGTGTAACAATAATGTTAACTTCTTTACCAGAAGTTGTTGATTAACTTGTGAATGTTGAATACCATTAGAGTACTAAATAGATGCTGAGAGATAACTTATGCAGGGATATGCATGTAGGTTGTATAATGTTGTGAGCTAACTTATGCAGGGATATCAATGAATGTTGTATAACGGTAAGAACTAACTTATGCAGGGATCTGCATGAATGTTGTATAATGCTAAGAAATAACTTATGCAAGGATATGCATGCAGGTTGCATAATGCTGTGAGCTAACTTATGCAGGGATATGCATGAATGTTGTATAATGGTAAGAACTAACTTATGCAGGGATATGCATGAAGGTTATATAATGCTGTGAGCTAAACTTATGCAGGGAAATGCATGAATATTGTATAATGCTAAGAGATAGCTTATGCAAGGATATGCATGCAGGTTGTATAACGCTGTGAGCTAACTGTTGCGAGGATATGAATGAACGTTGAATAATGCTATGAGCTAACTTATGTAGGGGTATGCATGAATGTTGTATAATGCTAAAAGATAACTTATGCAGGGATATGCATGCAGGTTGTATAATGCTGTGAGCTAACTGTTGCAAGGATATGCATGAATGTTGTATAATGATAAGAGCTAACCTTGCAGGGATATCAGTCGAAATTGGCTGTTGGGTTTTACGAAGATTGGGACCATTATCACGGTCCACGTACACTATTGTATATATAAATCCACTTGGGTGTACAAGTTGTGCTCAATTTCTCAGAAGTGGGTAAGGAGTTAGTGACTCATAAATGATGGTAAAATCGTTGCAACTTATGAAATGATAATGGTTAAATAATAGAGCTAGGCTTTATCAATAAATGCTTTGACTAACCATGTAGCCGATTCATGACAGTAAAGCCATGCTAAACAGAAGGAGTGTGCGTTACAAATAGTCAAGGTTAATACTGAATACGAACAAGGAAAATTTTGAATGCTGTGGGAGCACCATGGTGTTAGGAAAGTGATTGCCATGTGAGCACATCGGTGTTAGGCATACATGCTGCAGGAGCACAATGGTGTTAGGCAAGCGATTTCTACGTGAGCAAATTGGTGTTAGGCATGTGGTGTGGAAAAAGACCTAGGCAAAATTTGGACATCGAGAAAGACAGGACGCTGTCTGATGTCACTGAGGAGAGTAACCTCATAATTTTTGTAAGTCCACACCAGAACAGAAAAGAAACTCAAAGGGAGTTTGGAAAACATATCGAATGTAAAAACATGTTGGATGAATTTTTCCAAGAGACTCTTACATTGCTTAATGTGTAAGGTGAAGAAATGGTTCCTCATGTAGAGGACGACCTAATTGTCCAAAAATTGGAGATAAAACCAACGGTAAAATGATAGTAATCATGTTTTAGTGATAAATCAATTGCATTATGGAAAATGATTGGGTATTATGGCACTAGAAATTTGCGGATTGAAAGGATCAACGGCTAATATGTAAATTGGACTCCATCATGTTGCAGGGAAAAGAAGACATGAAAAGATCTCAGGGGATCGGACCAAAAGGATAAACAAACAGAACAAAAGAAGAAAATTGATTGAAATATGAACACCAAGGATGGTGTTGCTTTTAGGGGGGGAGGATGTAATGTCCCTCCCATACCCAAGATGTTTTTGTAGTTACCAATATTTGATTGTACTTGTCTCTGGTGAGGAGCTCAAGGCCAAGGCCCCACCAGAAACAGAACTATCCAGTCTGTATAAGTTAATATTATCTACGTAAAAGACAGAAGATAGTGACACCTTTTAGCAGGTGGCTAACCCAAAACCTACAAGGTATAAAGGAGTGAATGGATGGGGAGACACATTGATACCTTAACCGTATCATTTAGATCATAGTAACTTTTAAGGAAGGAATTCCTACTTCACAAAGGAAATAACGCCTATCGCGACTAAGACACCCTAGCTAAGTATTTAACTCTAAGGTGATTTAAGTCCAATAAGGGGATATGCAACCCTCCAAAAAAAATAAACACAACAGGGAAGGAAAGAACGGTATCTTCTTGTGGGCATGGGGGGAAAACTATTAATGGGTTAATAACACACAATAGCTATCCTAGATTTTGAAGCAAAGCAAATCACTTTTCCCAAAAGGATACCCTATAGATAAATATGCATTTTTAAAAGTGCCTATTTTACTTGATTTAACACGATGTTAAAAACACCATTATTCCAAAATAATGGGGAAGGGAAAAAAGGAATTATCAGAAGAATGAAATGGGATTATCGTAATAGTCTCCTTTTGGGAAGATGAGTAAACATTTCATTAAAGGATGACTTTTGTATTTATATAATTGAATTTACCCCCTATTTTCTTTTATTAACACTTATGATCACAGAAAGGAAAGCGCCTTTGATTGTGCTCTTACTATGGCATGAGTTTAGGGAAATCTGCCCCTACCAACTCAGCGAAATCGAGGACGACCAAGAACAAAGCGGTGGGTCATTAAGAGATTTAAAAAATATATAAAAGAACAACTCCTTATTTTAGGGAAATTTGATAGAGGGGTAGAAAACGTATCTTAAAAATTTATGATGATATGCGCAGGGAACTCGACGTTTCTTGCTGAAGCTGGGCGTTTTGGCCAGACTCGGCGTTTCTTGCTGAAACTGGGCGTTTTGGCCAGACTCGGCGTTTTATATGGAACGTTACGTTCCTTAGAGGGTGGATGTTAATAAGGGTTCAGCGCACTCAATGGGGATGCACTCTTTTAGGGAGCGCGAGACGTACTAAGTCGGGGGATGGGGGTATGCTGAAGCACACGCTGGAGCCAGAAGAAAAAAATAAATAAAAGGGACAAGAAAAAAAAAGAACCCAGCTGCTCTGCAACTCGTCTGGGGTTTTTCCCATGGATGGGAAAGAGAGAGTTGAGCATGACTATTTTTCTAAAGGAGAGGAGACGCTTGTGAGGGCCATGATCTCCTGGTAACTGCGCCTGGGGAAAAAACAGTTTCAGAACTGATTTAGCTCTGTTGGGCATGAGGCGGGTACGATAAGTACCATGAAGATGTGTGGTTTCGGAGAGGACTTCCAGACGGTTCAAAACCTCTATGACTCATAACGATTCAGGGTGCGCCTTGTTTGATCTCGGCTCTGGTATGGTGTTTTCAAAACTTGAGGTATGTGTTATCTTCCACCGTGAATAGGGCTAGTATAATATTCCACATGATAGCGATTCTGTATGATTGGAAGTATATACATGACATCAGTGTTAATTTCTTATCTATCCTGCTTGTAATAAATTGATATATAGATATATATCTCCGCTCTGAGGTGGGCTTCTGTAAGTTCAGACACATAAGTTGATATATTGGGCTGAAATGCCATTTTATAAACAGGTCCCCCTTTCACCACTTAGATATTGACTAGTTGGGTTGACTGGTTACTGTACCCGCCCAAACGCCAGGAGGTTCCGTACGCAAATCTGTAACTATTATATATGGTAGTAGTTGCATTGATTTTAATCTAGCTTTTGAGCAATGGGCAGTTCAGGATCTGTCTGTTCGTTTTTCTTTTATGGCTAGTGTTAAGTCTGAAACATAAGACAGTGACCTAGCCTTGAGCACAAGCTATTTTATAAATCTTTTTGTGGGATTTGAATGGCTGATCTCCAACCTGCAAACATGGTATATGGTATATCCTTTTATCCTGAGACTCCTCGGTGTTTTCCAAACCCACCTATGCATTGTTTAGGGACTAAGTCCATTGTTGAACCCCTTCGTTTCCTTTATTTTCTAGACTGCGCGTGTAGTTCTAGGTGGAGTCAATGGATCGCAACCCCCAGCCTATGATTCGGGAGTAAGCAAAAACTTCTGGGTGAAGTAACATTTCAAAAACAAGGATGAACCCATAGGGGGATCATCTGTATGTAAATATATATATATATATATATATAATTAATTTCACTTGTGGAAACATAGGGAGTATAAGTCCTCATGAACCTCCTCGACTGGGTTTGGATTGAGACCTCGATTTTTTTAAAATAGACCACTTATGGGAAGGTACTTTCCCTAGCGTGTCAAGAAGAATTACTTCACTATGGTACCACAAGGGAGTCGCTTTTAAGGAAAAGCACTACTTTGTACAACTATGACTGCGGGTGTCTCTTAGATTGAAAAGATTAAAGAGGAACTATGATCCTTCTGATTTATGTTATAGGATAGACCCCAGCCCTAGATAGGATCGACAATAACAGAATTCCAGTTCCTGGCTTGAAAGAAAACTCACGTATAACCCTTTATCTCTTTACTTGTTGTATAAAGTTATAAAGATCTGGAATTCGATCTGGAATTGTTTCATGTTATACATACCCTCACTGAGAGGATCTGCAAGGAGCAGAATGAATAATATGGCCGCAATGGCATCACGGATTGTAATCCTTTAAGAAATAAATGTCACAATATGTGACCCATTTGTGGACGTAGCCCAAGGAACCGGTGAACCACCTATATTGGTTTCTCTCTTATGTGTATGACTAAATGTTAGGTCTTCTTGTATTGTTGTATTTTTTATAGATCTTACTTTGTTGGGCAACCCTGCTCGTTAATGGAAAGGATTTAGAAATGATAATCAGTTGATGGTTAATGTACACGCACTAAGTACTGTTATGGCATTATGATGACTAAATGTGTTGTGCACCTCTAGGGTTTTGCATAAATATAATACTGGAAATCACTTGAAGGTATCGTCAACAGCACTATTAAAATATGGTTGAAGTGAAGATATGTGGTAATAGACCTGTTATGTTTTCAATAGTTAGAAGGACATGATAAATGATTCTTTCAAATGCATCATCTATGCTTAGAGGGTTAGTAGTTCTATACCTCAGGAATCCTTGATGACTGAAACAGTTACGATTTATTTTTCACCACTTACACTCTGTTAGTCAAGAGAAGGAAAGTCATCATATGTTATGATGTTATTCTAGAGAAATATGGGTCTGTCATGGAATGACAATATTTATACAGAATATGATTTCATGGCTTGTAGGATGCTCAGATCATGAATCTTATATTAATTGCAAAAGGGGTATAGGATGTTAAATAGAAAAACTATATTAGTTTAAAGGATGAAAATGCATACCAAGTTCTTGCTTCATGTCTGTCGTTATGTAGATATTCGTTTTATGCATTCATATTGCATTTAACGATTGTGGGGTAGATTGTCAAGTAACTCCAAACGAATGTTTTTAAAACTTGGTTCATTGCACGTGTCCCTTGCATGTTGTGCCTCATGCAGTTTTAATGTTGCCTCTTTGTGTTGTGTTGTGTCTAGTTGTCCTTTCTCCTTCATGATATATCAGAACATATGATCATGTTCTGTAAATGGACTATGGAAGTTACTCAAAGAATGCCATGGTTATCATAATGTTTTATTGCATGCAAAGTAAATCATTTTCAAGGCACCATGATGATGCAATGCTTCTGGTCATGAATGTTGTTTTTGGGGAGTTTAACAATAAGGGAAATTGACAAACGATTCTTTTACAATGCACATGGCTTGATATGAATTGAACTCGATTGGACATGTTTTATATAAAGTTTCCATGTAAGTCTGCCGCTAACAGAAGTGACTCTTTTTGTAGTAACATTTTAGCAAAACATTTAGCCTTTCAGCACAAGAAGGCACTTCGGCCTAAGAGGTACGTTACAGTGTATGTAGTGCCCCATTTTGTTAGACTCTCTTATTACTCAACTATATGATTATTTGAGGGCATTTTATCGCAAATGACCTGGTTAAATTCTGAAATATATGTTTTGATCATGGTGATACATTTGAGTACTCATGGATAAATGGAATTTTGTAATGCACCATTGTAGTGCCTTGTTGGAAAGACTATTTCAGTGTTAAAATATGTTATGGTTTCAAGGCATTTTGAGTACAAATGGCGCGATTTAATACGATGAATTAAAACGACTTATATATGTATTGATTGTTGTGTCACAATCATTGCTTATGAATGAATGGATATTGGTAGATAGATTTATATAATGCGATATGATTGATCTTATAATGTGTGAATGAAATATATAAACAATTTTCATTTCTTACAATATATTGGTAGATGCTTTGACAATTTTCTAGTGTGACAGGAACCCAACTGCACAATGATACAAGGTGGTGTCAATGCCACATGAATTTCAATTTGAGTATAAACAAGATATCAGGTGATACAATTTATTTTAATAATATTTTGATTAAATTGTGTAGTACGATTAATGCACCCGGTTTTCATGTGTGCAAGCACATGATCATGGTTTCCAATCGATCCACAAAGGATGATGGGGTTGTACAGAATAAATTACCAGTATGGTTAGCACATATTTTCCATGTGGTAGGTTGAAAAGAAAGAGAGGATTTTACTTGCAAGAGGAATGTTTCCATGAGGATAGGCCGCAGACTCGGTCACTCACGAGGATTAACTGAGGGGCACGCAATGAGGTGTTGGCCTTATTCCTGAGTAACCATGAGTCTCTCTACAGCGTGGATTGGACTGAGTTAACATGGTCTCAGCCATCACACTAACTCCCCACTACAGAAAGTGGGATATTTGAAGGGCATGAAGACGATCATGGCACCCTTGATATCACCTGGAGAAACAAAAGAAATTATTAAACTATAAGGTTGTAAATAAGTAATAACTAAACAATAAACTCATGACTTGGAAATAAAGTAATGGAAAGTGCAACCTTATGAAATAAAAATAAAAAATTAAAAAAATAAAGAAATTAAAATAAAAAAAAGAAATCATCATAAACAAAATAAAAGAAGATTCTAAATATTAACACATTGCACACACAAAAATAGCAAATCAAAAGCAAAAATCTAGGAATCATATAAATGAAATTTAGTAATGGTTAAGTAAAGAAATCCTAAATTAGCAGATTGCATAAATGAATATGACATTACATAAATGCATATGACAAAAGATCTGTTGGAAATAAAAAAAAAAATGAATTCAAAATAAGAATAAATAAAAATAAAAATAATTTTACATTATGCATAAATCTCAAAAAACGATATAAATAAAGGGGCATGGTTTGGATATGGGGATGTTTTTTTTCCCTAATATTGGACGGATGAGAGAATGCAGAGGTGGATGGTGACTGTAGAGAGTTTGGTTCATCAGGTGTGAAGGGGGTTGGGAGGCCCTTAGTGATTGTACACACATTGATCGTGCTAGGGTACTTCTTCTTGCAACCCCATTCAGCTCAAGGGTCCTTGGGGAAGGAGAGTACCCATTGGAATGGTAGGGAGGTCAACTGATGGATCTCTTGTGATTGGGAATTGATCAACGTTCGTGGGAACTTGACAAAGTTCATGGTGCGGCAACCTCAGAAAGAACAGTCCTGCACAAAGAAACTCGAGTTTTTATGGATTGTTAAATTGTTGTTATAATTTCGATTCTTGAAACGCATTATTAAATATCCATGAATGGGCATTTGAATTTAATTGCAGACCCATGTCTGTACTTCTTTATAGATCTGGATTGTATTTTAGATTTGTTTCTGTAGTTTATTATAGAACTGGATCTATATTTTAGATTTGTGCTTGCATTTTATTACATATCTAGATTTTTATTTTATTATAGATCTGGATTTATATTTTAAATCTGTGTTTGTATGTTATTATAGATCTGGGTTTATATTTTAGATCTGTGTTGGTATTTTATTATAGATCTGGATTTTCATTTTATTATAGATTTATATTTGTATTTGAGATCTGTGTCTATACTTCATTATAGATCTGGATTTGTATTTTATTACAGATCTGTATTTAAATTTTAGATATGTGTTTATATTTTATTATAGGTCTAGATTTGTATTTTAAATTGGAGATCGGTATGCCGTGAGTCAAATGATACTGATAAGCTATTATGGCAAACAAATAAATGAATTTAATTCTTTAAGTTTTGTAGAATATATTACATAGATTTCGCTTCACCGTCCATAAAATTATTATTCTTAACTAATAATAGATTTAAGCCGAGCCCAACCTGTTATAGATAAATTTGAACAACACCCAGTATGCCAAGGGAATAAATTCCATGTAAATTATGATGGATTCTAGATTGTTATTAATGAATTTGAGAAGCACCATTTTTCCATGGAAATGAATGGGTTCCAAGGCAATGCCTCTTATCCATTAAAATTTAAAATGACTGACGGATGAATCCTCTACCTTAGAGTTGTCTCTTTACCCATTCGATGACCTACTGGGTGATAAAATGAATGGATCTCCATCCACTACTCATCGGTTTAAATTTAACTTAATTTAAGTTTCAATTTAAACCAGGGTCTTGGATTGAATGTATCCTCTTGGTTTGAAATTGGTTTGGTTTAAAATTGGTTTGTATCCTTCTAGAGAATTGGAGATCAATTAACCTACCCGATTTCAAAACGTAGGGGAAATATCGACCACCATAAAAATATGAGAAGCAACCTAATTGCAAGTCCAATAGAAATTTGGAAGTGGCCATGCATCTCATGAGTTTAAGACACACATTTGAATCAATTTATAAAATTAAAGAAATCGCGAGAAATAGGAATGCTCTATTTTTTTTAAAGCTCTTTTTGTTTTTGAAAGCTCCTTCCATGTAGATTTGTTAATTGCCGACATTCATGCATCAATAATTAAACAATATGAATCCTCAATTTCATACATCCGAGTTCCATTCATTTCTGTACCTTAGTAATCATATGTTTTTCTCTGTAAATTTTCTTTACAAGTTGCATTAAATTATTTATATAAAAGCTCATTATAAATGTTCATTTTGAAAGTGAAAATTTCTCCTTTATACATTACCTGCAATCCATGAACTACACAATTAAAAAACGGAAAATCTCTCTCAGGTTTCCATAGCAGGATCGAGTTCTCTTCACGGTTTATTCACTCTTCTTGACAGGTCGTTATATTTAAATTGTTAGTACTATTTATTCAGTTCCAGAAACCACCGTCACATAGCAGTCATCAAACAGGTTAAAATGAATTTCTGAAACTAGAAAGTTGGTAATTCGTTAACAAACACGTTTTAAGAAATTATCGGTAAAATGGTTTTAGAAATATAGTATACAGTAGCAGTCACCAAATAGGTTAAAATGAATTTCCGAAACTAGAAAGTTGGTAATTCGTTAACAAACACGTTTTAGGAAATTATCACCAAAATGGTTTTAGAAATATAATATACAATGTGAGCAAATTAAGGAATTACTCTCCATCAATGCAGCTATTATTTTGCTCAATAAAAAGAAGTTAGTAAAATGGTTTTAGAAAAATAATAAAAAGAAGTTAGTAAAATGGTTTTAGAAAAATAATATACAATGTGAGCAAATTACGGAGTTACTCTATATCGATGTTGCTTGTATTTTGCTCAGTAAAAAGAAGTTAGTAAAATGGTTTTATAAATATAATATACAATGTGAGCAAATTATGCAATCACCCTACATCAAGGTTGCTGTTATTTTGCTCAGTAAAAAGACCTTAGTAAAATGGTTTTATAAATATAATATACAATGTGAGCAAATTATACAATTACCCTACATCAATGTTCCTGTTATTTTGCTCAATACAAATAAGTTAGCAAAATGGTTTTATAAATATAATATACAATGTGAGCAAATTACGCAATTACCCTACATCAATGTTGCTGTTATTTTTGCTGAGTAAAAAGGAATTAGAAAATTACGAAATTACTCTATATCAATGCTGTTGTTGTTTTGCTCAGTAAAAAGGAATTAGTAAAGTTGTAATGTCCCTCTCTGCCCTTGATAATGTGCGAAGAAGTGGTAGAGTTTTTTTTTTGTCTTTAATACTACAAAGGGTCCAACCTGTTAGGCAAACTTTGCCAGAGACTTCTTGTCTAATATGTGAGAACCTTGTGCATGAAACAAGACAGTCATTTAAGAATTTCCTTTAATATAATTCATAGCAGTTCATCATTATAGTGCCCTGAAAGACTTACTATGCATATCATAAAAATAATAATTTAACAGTAACCTATTTCATCATCTTTCATAGTATTACCATCCATTTCCTCTACCAGGTCGCAAGTACATAATAACAGGAACCAAACTAAACATTTAGACACAAAGTACAGAGATGGCATCAAGACAAACATGAGGCGAAAGCATGGAAAAGACACAATGGCATCAAGACAAACATGAGGCGAAAGCATGGAAAAGACACAGGGGTACGTGGTTCACCTCGTCCATGATGCTACCTCCACCAAAAGTTAGGCATCCTTCTTTATTCATAAAAATAATCACCGATCAAGGTGTACAATCTAAATCATAAGTGATGTACCATCATCTCCTCACACAAAAATAGGGAACCTCATTCTGAGGTCCACAACATAACACCTCTTTGGGTAACCTCCTGGAGTAAGCACGGCCTCCAGTCTAGAGTTTATTAATACAACAATTAATTACATGTCAATACCAAAACACAGGTCTGTTCCATCATGAGGATTAGGTGATATTCTGAAACTTCGGAAGCCATGAATTCAATTGCAATGATCTCCAGATCAAGGTATAATCTTTGTCTGCCTTTCAAGAATGCAAGTTTCATCCTTAAATTCTTCTATCAACCAATAAAAGAGAAATACATATCCTGCAATAAAATCTAGATTCATTCCCCAACCAGCGCATGACAGTCTCTCATTAAAATAATTGTGACAGAATGTTTCAAAGAGTTATCATCTCTGATTTTAACGGTCAATGGTTTTTCACCACTTAAATCGATCTCAGACTTAGTTTATCAAATCAAAGCATAGATAATATTTACACATTTCAGGAATCATGAGCCATGCTTCATATTCCAGCACTTATTTTATCTACATGCAGGCATCAGGGTTAATAATTCAACCCAACATTGGTAATATGAAGCCATGCAAACAAATTAGGGGTCCTGGTTTAATTCCCCAGGCCCATCGCTAGAAATGTGCAACGCTACACTATGCCGACAATATGCAAATCCATCAGACGAGGAACGCAAGCATAAATCATGTCCTAGATATTTTGCACACATGGGCATACTCCGGATTAAAACACAGGTGCAAACAAAAACAAGGATCCAACAGATCAGTTCATATACAAACATGCCCTATAATATTTGGATCTATAAGATTTAAATCACATTCAACTGAGATCTCGGATTTCAACCCTTTACAAAAAACTCTATAGTCTAAACATAACGCGGGCATAAGGATTATCCATATTTATATTCATCATGGACATTCCAGAATCCACGGGATAGATAATATATATATATACCAGATCTATAAAATTCACAAGAGCGCAGGCATTCCTATTACCTGGTTCACGGGCATCCATGCTACGGTTGAATTGAATGAAGGTTCAATTACAAAGGACAACGGAGGTAGATCACTTACATCAGTGAGTTCAAAGAAACCCTCCCCAAGTTAAGATCGCCGGCACCCATCCATACTGGGATAGGTATACACCAAATGCATGAAACGATTGAACCGTGGCTCAAAAAGCAACGCAGGGTCAGCACTTCGGCAACAGATATGAGTTTAAACACATGAAACCAGACCTGGGATAAGAACACAGGCCATGAATTAGGCAAAATAAACACAAGCGCTGGTAGGAGTCGACTACGGGAAACCCCTCCCACATCGCTGGCAAGCTATCAGATATACAAGCTGCGGCCTAAATACAAGAGTATAAGTTGTGTACTTTGGCAACTCAAGGTTTATGGAACTCGTCCAAACTGAAACGCATGTCTGTACTGCAATTATGATGGTAAAATCATTCGTTCTACCAATTAGAGATTGAACAACTTCTCTCCCTCGTTTTCTGTAGCCTCTCTATTTTCATATATATATAAAGATTTATATAGCAAGATACATATGTCTATTTTCTTCGCCGAGAAAATTATATTGTTCAGTCCTGTAGGAATCAAGAAGCCTAAGTCCGGACTTTTCACTTGAATGGACTGGGTATATATATGTATCTTGTTATAAAACTACGAGATTCCACTTGGATGGCGAGGACATTCCCTGTCCTGCGTGTGGAGAAAAGCACACAATTGTGCTTTAAAAATTGTATGCCTTTCAGATCATAAAATATAGGTTCCAAAAATTACAAGGATAAGGTATTTTTGGCCTGATTGAAAGTCAACATGCAGGTCTAAACCAAGAGCTGCCCTAACTCAGATCTAGACAATAATTTCTGGCAAGTAAAAGGGTTAAAGATTGTAGCTAAATACCATGGCTTCCACAAGGGGAAAAATAAACTATTCCTGAGATTCTTCATCCCAAATCAAAACGCAGGAAAAAGGGGATCATACTCCATACCTTTATCTGTAGGATTAAAAATGCCGGCAACAAATTCTAGTCCCAGCATAGTATTCTTTGCAGCGTCCAAGCTCTTCAGGCTGAATATATGTTTTTCCATAGTGCAACGTTCAGATCTTTCTGAGCCGCGTTTTCCAGTCCACAAGGGTTCCTCTATTGTTATCCTCTACCTCCAGCGTTCAGGATTATCGCCCCCCTTCCCCCTCCAGCGTTCAGGAATCAATATAAAACCTGGTCCTTTTTCCCAACGTCTCCATAATCAAGGATTATGAGTCAGGTAACGCCCTCATTTGGTGGCTATCCGTTAGGGCATTTAAAGTCTCTACCATTTATGCTTCTCAGTAGTGAACAATTTAATCAAGGAGGAATTGATAACGCCTCCGAAATTAACCACTAGAATTCAGGTGACAGGCCCAGAGCCTGGACTATTACTTAAAATAATATAACGCTCCATAAATATGGCATCGTGTTCAAAGGATTATCTGGGCAGATCCATAATATGTAACGCATGGGAGCATTAGCCACTTATAAATGAATACATATACAAAATCGTTTTGGCTATCATAGTTTCAATTCTTAATAATAATATATAAGTATGGCTTCTCATACAGTTTATACTGTTTGCCATAAACACATATATAAATATATAGATACGGTTCCACGTATGATGAGACCAGATTAGCCGGGATGGATTTAGTGCTTCTGAAGGGTTATAATTATTGGATTTCCCCAAAAACTCACCCTCTGGCGGTGCGATTCCAGTTATGAAAATTCAAAAGAGTGGCTTTGGAAAACGATATATATAAATTCAGGTCGGACCTATGCCCACGCACTGTTTCATGTCATCGATATCACCCAGAAACATTATACTTGCTATTGGGGCGTCCCTGGTTGTTTTCAAGCCATAAACGAGTGTGATTATTATACCACTAATGAATGCGCTGATTTCCATGTGTAAAGAAAGACTTTTACGGTTTGGTTTTCGTTGTCAGGTAAGTATAATCATTGTACTCACATAAATAAAATAGTGCGATTATTATGCTACTAATGAAAATACTCATTTCCATTTCCACGTCTATATATTATGTAATGAAAGACTTTTAGGGCTGTCCCGTCAACATCTCACCAATGCCTCAAGCTTATATAAGTGTGTGAGGTTAGTCTCACCATTATATGTAACCCTTTATATTATTCATTAACCATATCCTCAAATATATATGTCTCAATACATATATACTATTCCCCACTATATATATAAAAGGTTACGTTATTATATGTATGCTCTCTCACATAAAGTAGGTAGGTACACATAAAGTAGGTAGGTAGGAGGTTTTTGTATTACCCTGCAATATTATGTTCAATATAAAATATATGTATGCCTCCAACCTATACAATATATAATTCTTCAATATAATGTATATGGGGTACCACGGTTATATATATAAGGCTTGGTTCACCATATAAATCTCCATGATTATATGAAACCTTACATGTCCTACTTATATATATATCTCCAATATATAGTATTCTTCATTATTTTATATGTAATGTTCCACATATAATATATATATATGTATGGAATTTATTTCATCATGGGATGTCCCATGATTATAGGTAATATTACATGCTCTACAAGTAATGCATTCCTCAAATGCATATCTCCGTCATACATAGTTCTTCATGGTTTATAATACTGTTAGAATGTCTTAAGTGGCCCTGTTTAAAATGTAGCGGGAGTAACCCGATTGTGGTCAGGGTTTTTCTATTCTTCATGGGCGCTTTTATGGTTCATTTTTATTTTTACTAGTCGTAGTCGCCCTTAGGTCTTCAAGGTGGGAGGGGTATCTTACAAAAGTGGTTGTATAAATATAACATAGTATTTCAATAATATTATTATTTATTAAGGGTTAAAACAAATTAGATATAATGTTATTTTAATTTATTTTATGTAAATTTCTTTTGAAGGAAAGTCTATATACAATGTGAGAAATTATCATCAAATACATTGCATCATAAAGACAATTTAATCCATGTGAGATTTAATGTTGATCGTAATGCACTACATGCAATATAAGTATTATGGATGGAGATCTTGATAATGTGACGGATAAATTGATATATGTTGGACCCAAGTGCAACAAGCTATATCCAAGATTCAATCCTATGATTGAAGTTGAGAAAGGAAAGATGTTGCTAGTTATATCATGAACTGAGGATGAAGGAGATATGATTTGGATGGAAAAAACCACCTCTTACATCTTCCAGAATGATGAAAGTTCGGACTCTTCATGTAAAGGTTGATTGATGGAAGCCTAGTTCAGGGAAATACAAGGGAAAATTTTATAACAATATTGGGTACCAAACCTTGATGACACATGACTTAGATCTATTCCAGTTAATACCATAGTGTAATATCCCTCCCGTATGCACTGGGATATTTGTAATTTAATGTATGAGAGTTTTTGGGTGAGGAGCTCAAGTGCCAAGGCCCCATCCGCAGAAAACCTGAAAGTTAGGTGAAAGTCTAATAACACTAAAGGCCCACGAACAAAGGTGCGGCAAGAACTAGGGTTAAGGGATCGGAAACAAGGGTTTGACCAAAAAAAAAAACATTATGATATAAAAAAAATATATATCATAAGGACAAAGGAAAATTAAGAAGAAAAGGGGACAAGTATTAATAAATTGAAGATCTATCTATCATAGATATAAGTCCTCCGTAAGAAGGAAAATGACAAATTAGCCTCATAACAGATAAGGTATTTTAATTGAAAGCTATGAATAAAATATATGATGAAAACACGGGTAAAAATTACAATGCAAATCATACAAAGATATAACTACTAAACATATAGCTATGTGGGTTATATCTTAGAGACTAGAATTATAAATATGTATGCAGCTATATATATATATATATATATATATATATATATATATATATATAATTGATATAACACTACCATATCTAATGATAAGCGGGTAGTTGGGGAATTTTATTTTATACAAAAATGGGTAAAATTTTAAGGGTGCGATTCCCTGGAGGAAATCGTGGGAGTTATTCCCATGACCAGAAAATGATTCCCGTAAGACTTAAATACTCAAGACTTTTTGAGAATAGTTGTGCCACTTGGCTCATAGTAGCTGAGAAAGAGGAAGTGTAATTAAAATTTACCAACGCCTATCAAGTTGTCAGGAGAACAATCACCGCCTTTATAAGGGGAACTTCTGCGCTTTCCTAAGGGGGGAAGTCGGGGCGTTTGGGTGAGGGTAAAAAAAAACTGTTGGGAAAGAAATACTAAAGGAAGACCAGCTCTTCCTCCAGCTCTTCCTCTGAGGGGAAATAGCGCGGAGAAAAAGAAGGACCAGGACTCACTTGAAATGGTTGATCCAACTTGGTGGAGGGATAACGCAGTGTGAGGAAATGCCTGCTCGCTGCCTACCTCGGCCAGGAATCTGCTCAGAGTATCAGGTAATACTCTGAACTGCTTTCTTAGTTTCAAAGAAATCAACATGCATTGACCATGCTATGCGATCGGGGAAGGTTCTTGTGAAACTATTAGAGATATAAGTATTTTGGTATAATAACTTCCTCTACGCGTGAAGGGTAGAGAAGTCCGGTTGGATAATGATTGGCACCTTGAGCCTGCTACCACAACTTCTTAGGTATTTTTCTCTCACATCAAGAACCATGACCTCTGCGTGCACCCTTTTGGGTCACAGACCAGTGGGCTGTGTTGAAGTTTGATCTAGGGATAGTAATAACCCTAAACCTGGCAGATCCGTGTAGTAGGGGGGCACAAGGAGTAAAGAGCTACCTTGCTGGGTTCTGGACCTATTGATCCGATCAATAGGATTCCTATTCATGTGTGTTTATAATCTGAGTGATAGTGGTCGGTTTCATTGCTGGTCCAAAACGTTGTGCATTCTACAAATCTAAGTTTTATGTTGAGCATGACTGCGCTATGGTATGATTCACACAGGGGCGTGATAGCTCGAAAATCTTTAACCTCATCTCTTATATGCAAACTGTCTACCTTCTGCGCGCTGTTATGGAAGTCTGCCGAATACCGGGCTTATCCTTAAAAACCTGATAGAATGATCTACCCTTTGCATTTTGTTTGTAGGTTGTTGGAATGTGGGAATCTGGGTGTATTCCCTTTGACTAGTGAGTCAAGAGCCTTATAAGAATTGACGTCTTTACTTCTTCGTGTGAATCCAGAGAGTATTTCACTATTTTTTAATTGATAAACTGTAAAGTATCGTAGCGCCAAATTGACTACCGCGAGTGGATCCAGGTAGAGGTCACTGTCTTTTTTCCTTTAAACTTATTTTATATCAGCACTAGTTTAACTGCCTATTGGAGGACCCAAAATAGAGGTCGCTGCCCCTTTTTATTTTTTATAAGCTTGTGCTTATCTCAGCGCTCCCCATCAATCCATACTGGTCTGTGTTTAGACCCGAAGATAGGACCACTTCTGGTGCAGAATGCTTGTTCAAAGGAATTTTATACTGCATAGTAATTGCAATTAAAAAACTCTAAGAAGATATTTAGATAATGAAATATCTTGCTCAGAACATGGAAATAAGACAGTAATTCCAGGATATAATATGAATTTGTACATTTTACCATGGTCACTTAGTAAAATTGATTTGATGCTTGAAGGGTAATAAAGATGACCACAAATGACATAATAAATATGGGGAGGGGATTCCCATGATTCTGTTGTCAAGTGATGATCCTATCACAGTTTGTTAGGATCTCTGTACATGAGCTTACTTCATGAATAATGAGTACCTTGGGAGTCACCATGTGCCCAAGAGGGCTGTTATTGATTTAAAAGTCTAGGGCTGCATTCGGTGTGCGTCCGTCCTTGCAAAAAGGTAGGCCTTGATGTAAGGCACATTGGTGTTATGAAATACCTCTACGGGAGAGAAGCTATGTAAATAAATTGCAGCTTGGGTACTGCATATTTGTAACCTTGCTTGAATGACTAATAAAAATAAATAAAAGATCCGGACGGTTTGGTCCGGGCTATCTTTGGTGGATGTAACCCCAAGGTTGGGGTGAACCACATGAAATTTGGTTGTCTCTTTTGTATTATTTTGTTGTGCTGGATTATTCTCTTGTTTACTTGATGGTTATGAATGCGGTATAAATGTTTTAAATGTGAAAGATTACTAAAAAAATTTTACTTGCAGACTTCTTGAATGTCTTATAGCTCTTAGTTAATCAATGGGTATTTTACATATGGTATCAGAGCCAAGTTGAAACGCTCGGGCCTATTGGGTTCAAAATGCTTCAGCATGTTTCGTTTGAACTAACAATTGAGTTTTCTCTATTGAGTTTTCTCTATTTAGCGGTCGGAAAACCCAACAAGTTCGCACGGTTTGTCCAATCCAGGTACCTCCATTTGTACCCAATACACATGGTTACTGACTTTGTAGTTATGCAGGAGGAAGAGGAACCTCTTCTCAGATCACAAGTGAAACTCCTTTATGCATTCATGTTTCTACTTAAGAGATGGTAAATACTATACTAATGATTAAAAGTTGAAGTCTTTATTCAGAATTTGTGAAATTGTTGCTATTTGAGTTTTGCACAAGTTCATAGGATCTCGAGTTCCAGTCCTTTACAGATCTGATAGATGTAAATGAGAAATTCCTCTCTTGAATTCATTAATAGGTAGGAATAATACGTATTAGTAGATTGAAATTTTATTTCTCCTATGTGATTGGGTAAATGCACTTCCCATGCCGTGCGTTTAAAATTTATTGTAAATACGGAAAGCTGTTGTTAGACATTTTCATGGAGATTTCCTCCTCAATTTTAGATTAAAGTTGTTACTGCCTGTGTTGTGGTAAGTAATCCGGTTGTTTTTTAAGAGCGTTCCTCAATACCCCTTTCGTAGAAGGTAATTACAGTCTCGTTCCTTGAGGAGATTTAAAAATTTGCATGCATTCCCACTGAGAAAAATGGAGGAGCCGTACCATTTCAAATTGGACTCATAAGTATACCTGGTTTTCTGGTTTATTTACATGAATGGCTTTCATTTCTATCAACCAGATTCATTTGTAAAGAGGTTTCACTCTACCTTTGCTGTTTTCTGTGTTGTTTGGTTTTAGGGGTTTGTGTCCTCCCGGCTACTTTTGGGGAAATCAGCGTTTGCAGATTCCTTGAATGCATTTTATTACTACCATCTTGTGTTAAGTCTACAGTTCTGAAATCGCTTGCAGGGATTTTCAAAATAAAACATGACGAAATAAAAAATCTCCCCAATCTTCTTATAGTGGGGCATTGGTCCTTTGAGGGGAAAAATCTTTGATGAAAAGGCCAATTACCCTTTGGCGTAGATCTAGTTTTCCTTTGGGCGTCTGCACAAACCCTTTTCGAGATTTTTTTTCCTTTCTCTCTATTGGGCACGAGTTCAGTAAAAGACAGGCTATTCCTCGTGGATCTCCATCACCGTTTTATGGCATTGATAGCTTAGAATTTTGTTGTATGCTTGGAGAATGGGTTGATGATCTACGAGCCTGGGGAATGCGTTTGATGAATAGATAGCCCGGTATTTATTTGTATTTAGCTCTGCTTGTTGATAAAACGATATTGGTTTGCATCTCTTTATTTTGCTTGATATATATATTAAACATATTTTATTATCTTTATAGCTCAGGAATTAACACTGAACTGTTACCTTGTTGTGTATGGTAAAATTGATCCATGAATGATGGAGGAGTCACCGTGTACAGGATTAAAGAAATCAACCCACGATTTGGGTAAAATAGGTGTGCAGTTTACTTATAGAAATCGATCCAGGTATTCTGAAATCCTTAAATTTTGCAGTCGCTGTGTATTAGAAATTGAGAGAATCCATCCAAGTTTGGATTGGAAAAGAAGGTAGATCTAAGCTGTTTTTCTTGATATGAACTTGCATTATATTTCTTACAATTTCATAGGGGCGGACTGATAGCTATTGCTGTATGTTGTAAGTTATGGTTTCTTTTCTTCTTTGCATGGCAAATCGTAGGGCTAAAATCTCTATAAGAACAGAGATCTATTGTGTGTGTTGAAATCATTATGGATCTGACATTTTAATCTCCACCTTAATAAGTTCTGATGGCAGATTTAGTTTTCTGCGTTTTGATCATTTTTTTTTGGTCTGAAGAATATTAGACCAAGTCTGTTGAATCATGTTTGAATAGAAAACAGTGCTTATGGAAAAAATGATATATCTAATATTGTCTAGATTCCTGCGAGTTTGTTGGAATCCTGCTGAGCTGTTTTAGATATCTCATTGGTTCTGTAAAACTACACTTCCTTTTATTGCTCCTGTCCTTTTTTTTTAATTGCAAAAATGCTTCTGAGTGTTATGATCGTTTGGAGCTAAATGTTGTTATGACTCTGCGAATTGTTCTGATCTAAAGATCACATTATGTCCAACAAGATCTGAATATCATAATGTTTGATGGAGGGGTTATATGTTGGTTTAAGGTTGTAGCAGTAACTAGTAGGCAAATATCTAATTACTCATGAATTAATACTTTATGTTTTATTTGCATAATATAGCCTTTTGGTACAAATTGGTTGTGTTGATTTGAGCGGTTTATGGCGTTTATGGCTTCGGTATCGCTCCCTCAATTGTTCATAGTTACAGGTGGTTGAACTGCTGGGTGGGCCAACCATTATGGCATGGCTGGAAAGTTGCTTGAGATTGAAGCAAGTAATAGAGGTTTTGTGGTTGGAAATTTTTGAGCCAGCTTCTTTGACTTTTGTATTCCTTAATGTACAGTAAAATTCTCCTTCCTGTTTTGAAATTGAAACTAATTTATATACGGTGGGACTTTCTTGTTGATTAGTAGTTTCAATAAATATGCTTAATAAACTTGGTGTTGAATACATTCAATGTCAATTTGGATGAAATTAGGACTACGGTTGGGGTCTCTTGCGTAGATGGCATTGTAGGAAATGTCCAAATAGCATTTCCAGACACCAACTTCATGGCGACAGCTCTACTATTAAGTTTTCTTACAGCTGGTAATGTCCAAGGTCATCTCAGGTTTTGTCTTGGGTGGTTTTGAATAATTATCAGCAGTTCATTGAGGATGCCCATCCCTGTGATTGATTTATGTTGATTATGAATGTTGTAGAAGGGACAAATTAAATAAAAGTAGTTGTTTAATTGGTCTTGTCGATTGGGATTTCCTGACCTTATTCTGGTGAGGCTTATTGCAGGCAATTTAATTTGTTTAGAATTGTTAAAAAGTTTTGGATGTTGGTCTTATGGCATTGACAAAGCGCTTAAAGGTTCAAATGTAGTATATATAAAATTGCAGCTGTGAATGATTTTTTTTGTTTCAATACTTGGAAGTTAATGAGTAATTGCACTGTCAAAATTTTCAAGTTTTATGTGTTTTCTTGCAAGTGGTGTTAGTATAAGAAAATGAAAAGATTTTGTGGCTTCTTGAAAATGCCTACTTGTCAATTCTGGTGATAAAAGGGCTCTTATCGGATGAATGAGAAATGGGGTAAGGCATGGTTTATGCTAAAAGTTTGATGTTCTTTGAATTGATAATATGATAAACTGACCACCTATAAGTGCTTGCAGGCATGGGGATTTATGGCCATGAAAAAGGCTAAAGCTCCAGGGCTATCTCATGTGTATAAAGTTATCACCAGAAGAGGGAGTGGTGATGGAGGTAGTGGTTAAAATCTACCTTGTTTTCCCCCGGGCCAGCGAGGGACCATTATGCATTCTCGGGACGCCCAGATGTAAGACATGTGGTTAAGACTCGTTCCGCACACATTAGAGGACTGTCACATGAGTTGGGGGACTCTATGAAGAGAATAACCTCTAGCCGTTGTGGAGGTGTGCGAGAACGGAGTGCCTCAGCTTGGTGAAGCACACTAAAGGAGATACCGCTAAGAGGGGTACATGGTATCGTCCTTGTGTTGGGTGGCTTGAATGAAGAATAATGACAAGCACCCTGAATAGCACAGAGGAGATACACGAAGGGTTGGTATCGTCCTTGTGTTGGGTGGCTTGAATTGGTACTTGGAGTACTGTTGGCACTTGATGTGCTGGGATGGAGGACATCCAAAGAAAGGAACAATGCGGAAACAGGTATGTGAATTGCAGGTAAACTTGTACCGATGAGGTAATATGTTGATTAATTGTCAGATAGAACTGATAGGTAATCTGTTGGTTATGTGGATTTCTAGCATTGACATTATTGGTATAATGGGATTTTAATGCTTGTAGTCATGTTTTGTTAATGTATAAATTGCATTATGGAAAATAATTGGGTAATATGACAACCATGAACATTAGAAAATTGCAGATTGCAAGAGAATCTATGACTTTTGTTTAAGTTGAATTGTAATTTGGACATGGATTATTGGAAAGGACTGAATGGTAGTTATGATGCTGCAAATGACCTGCTAATTATGTTTCATGATGAATTGACTCTTACCTATGAAAAAATTGCGTAGACCTGATTTTATGTTACAGGAAAAATGCAGGTCCTACAAACCTACAAAGATCAGAAAATAAAGTCAATAGATCCGAGCAAGGCGAAGCAAGACGAGATGACTCCACAGAAGAATAAAAAAGTTTTTGTCAAAGAAACAAGAAACACCGAGGACGGTGTTCATTCTTTTAGGGGGGGAAGGATGTAATATCCCTCTCGTATGCCCTGGGATATTTGTAATTTAATGTATGAGGGTTTCTGGGTGAGGAGCTCAAGTGCCAAGGCCCCATTCGCAGAAAACATGAAAGTTAGGTGAAAGTCTAATAACACTAAAGGCCGACGAACAAAGGTGCGGCAAGAACTAGGGTTAAGGGATCGGAAACAAGGGTTTGAGAAAAAAAAAACATTATGATATAAAAAATATATATATCATAAGGACAAAGGAAAATTAAGAAGAAAAGGGGACAAGTATTAATAAATTGAAGATCTATCTATCATAGATATAAGTCCTCCGTAAGAAGGAAAATGACAAATTAGCCTCATAAAAGATAAGGTATTTTAATTGAAAGATATGAATAAAATATATGATGAAAACACGGGTAAAAATTACCATGCAAATCATACAAAGATATAACTATTAAACATATAGCTATGTGGGTTATATCTTAGAGACTGGAATTATAAATATGTATGCAGCTATATATATATATATATATATATATATATATATATATATATATATTTATAATTGATATAACACTACCATATCTAATGATAAGCGGGTAGTTGGGGAATTTTATTTTATACAAAAATGGGTAAAATTTTAAGGGTGCGATTTCCCTGGAGGAAATCATGGGAGTTATTCCCATGACCAGAAAATGATTCCTGTAAGACTTAAAAACTGAAGACTTTTTGAGAATAGTTGTGCCACTTGGATCATAGTAGCTGAGAAAGAGGAAGCATAATTAAAATTTACCAACGCCTATCAAGTTGTCAGGAGAATAATCACCGCCTTTATAAGGGGAACTTCTGCGCTTTCCTAAGGGGGGAAGTCGGGGCGTTTGGGTGAGGGTAAAAAAAAACTGTTGGGAAAGAAATACTAAAGGAAGACTAGCTCTTCCTCCATCTCTTCCTTTGAGGGGAAACAGGGCGGAGCAAAAGAAGGACCAGGGTTCACTTGAAATGGTTGATCCAACTTGGTGGAGGGATAACGCAGTGTGAGGAAATGCCTACTCACTACCTACCTCGGCCAGGAATCTGCTCAGAGTATCATGTAAGACTGTGAACTGCTTTCTTAGTTTCAAAGAAATCAGCATGCATTGACCATGCTATGCGATCGGGGTAGGTTCTTATGAAACTGTTAGAGATATAAGTATTTTGGTATAATAACTTCCTCTACGCGTGAAGGGTAGAGAAGTCCGGTTGGATAATGATTGGCACCTTGATCCTGCTACCACAACTTCTTAGGTATTTTTCTCTCACATCAAGAACCATGACCTCTGCGTGCATCCTTTTGGGTCACAGACCGGTGGGCTGCGTTGAAGTTTGATCTAGGGATAGTAATAACCCTAAACCTGGCAGATCCGTGTAGTAGGGGGGCACAAGGAGTAAAGAGCTACCTTGCTGGGTTCTGGACCTATTGATCCGATCAATAGGATTCCTATTCATGTGTGTTTATAATCTGATTGATAGTGGTCGGTTCCATTGCTGGTCCAAAACGTTGTGCATTCTACAAATCTAAGTTTTATGTTGAGCATGACTACGCTATGGTATGATTCACATAGGGGTGTGATAGCTCGAAAATCTTTAAACTCATCTCTTATATGCAAACTGTCTACCTTCTGCGCGCTGTTATGGAAGTCTGCCGAATACTGGGCTTATCCTTAAAAACCTGATAGAATGATCTACCCTCTGCGTTTTGTTTGTAGGTTGTTGGAATGTGGGAATCTGGGTGTATTCCCTTTGACTATTGATTCAAGAGCCTTATAAGAATTGACGTCTTTACTTCTGCGTGTGAATCCAGAGAGTATTTCACTATTTTTTAATTGATAAACTGTAAAGTATCGTAGCGCCAAATTGACTACCGCGAGTGGATCCAGGTAGAGGTCACTGTCTTTTTTCCTTTAAACTTATTTTATATCAGCGCTAGTTTAACTTCCTGTTGGAGGACCCAAAATAGAGGTCACTGCCCTTTTTATTTTTGATAAGCTTGTGCTTATCTCAGCGCTCCCCATCGGTCCATGCTGGTCTGTGTTTAGACCCGAAGATAGGACCACTTCTGGTGCAGAATGCTTGTTCAAAGGAATTTTATACTGCATAGTAATTGCAATTAAAAAACTCTAAGAAGATATTTAGATAATGAAATAGCTTGCTTAGAACATGGAAATAAGATAGTAATTCCAGGATAGAATATGAATTTGTACATTTTACCATGGTCACTTAGTAAAATTGATTTGATGCTTGAAGGGTAATAAAGATGACCACAAATGACATAATAAATATGGGGAGGGGATTCCCATGATTCTGTTGTCAAGTGATGATCCTATCACAGTTTGTTAGGATCTCTGTACATGGGCTTACTTCATGAATAATGAGTACCTTGGGAGTCACCATGTGCCCAAGAGGGCTGTTATTGATTTAAAAGTCTAGGGCTGCATTCGGTGTGCGTCCGTCCTTGCAAAAAGGTAGGCCTTGATGTAAGGCACATTGGTGTTATGAAATACCTCTACGGGAGAGAAGCTATGTAAATAAATTGCAGCTTGGGTACTGCATATTTGTAACCTTGCTTGAATGACTAATAAAAATAAATAAAAGATCCGGACGGTTTGGTCTGGGCTATCTTTGGTGGATGTAACCCCAAGGTTGGGGTGAACCACGTGAAATTTGGTTGTCTCTTTTGTATTATTTTGTTCTGCTAGATTATTCTCTTGTTTACTTGATGGTTATGAATGCGTTATAAATGTTTTAAATGTGAAAGATTACTAAAAAAAATTTACTTGCAGACTTCTTGAATGTCTTATAGATCTCAGGTAATCAATGGGTATTTTACACATAGTTTGGGCATGGATGCAAAAGAAAGAAGATTGAAGAAAGACCACGATAAATAAATGTGGTGTACAAGTTGTAATTGATTTGCTTGATTGAATATAAGGAGATTAGGTGGAGATGATTCATGAATGTAATTTTCTCTTTGAACAATTTATTAATATACAAGAAGAAACACTTTTCAATGTTTGTTGTATATCAAATATTCTCTTCAAGCATTTTTTTGAGGAATTTTATATTATTTACTAATATGAAAATTTTGGTTCATCTTCTATGTTAATTCATGTGATGGTACTTTTTGTGAATTATATAACACCATTCAATTTTTAACTTTTCAATTTGTTTTTTACATAAACTCAACTTGTCACTATATCAAATGTGCATAATCATATTCAATAATGAACCTTAAAACATCTTCTAGACTTCCTCTATGAATAAATGTAATGCACTTGCAATAATGTTTGAAATGACTTTTCCCTATTATTGTTATTATAATTGATATAAATTTAATTGTTCTACTCTATTGCATTCTAATTAATATTATATTTTCTTCTATATAATTTAAAGTGGTGCGAACTTTGTACTAGTGCAATATCTTATACTCAACAAAGACAAAGTAGTAACATTTTCAGAGTGTAGGATTTTCATAGTTTGTCATCATTGTAAATGATTTTCTCGATTAAGTTGTCAGTGAGTTTTTCAAACCAACATTTCAAGTGGGAACTCCACGCATGATCGTCGAGGGAACAATGTAAAATTCATTATGGTTTGAAAAGCTTTCACATAGCTTAATCCTGAAAATCATTAGCCAAGTATTAACATTTAATTTCAATACTACATAAGTTAATAATAGTCACAACACAATATTAATATGTTGTTAAATAACTTTATATAATATAAGAAATTTCATACACAAATTATTAATAATTCACTAATCAAATATTGGTGACTTTTGTTTTAATAGGTAAATATAAATATTATCGATAATCAAAGTATATCATTAAATACATTTNAAATATTCTCTTCAAGCATTTTTTTGAGGAATTTTATATTATTTACTAATATGAAAATTTTGGTTCATCTTCTATGTTAATTCATGTGATGGTACTTTTTGTGAATTATNCACATAAATCTGTTATTCATTAAATCAACATTCATTAACGTAATTTTTAATACACTACCACCAACAACAACAATAACAATAAATTATGTCTCTATTCTAATTCATAATTTATTTTAATCATTATTAAGATAAAACCTATTTTACTCCAAGTCTTAAACTATTTTATCTTGTACACTATCAAGTGGTTCCAACTTCCAAAAATAAAACATCATACTCAAAAAAGACATAGGCTTACTTTGGTAACTCAATATAAACACATTAGTTAACATACTTTCAATTAAATGAAATTCCGAGATAATACTAGCAACAATCATTAAATAAATTTAAAAATAATATGTAAGAAAAACTTCTACAATCTATTTTTAGTGATATAATCATTGATCAACTTAACTTTTATTAGAAAATATAAATAATAGTAATATAAATAAATTATATTTCTATTTTAAGGTATAATTGTTTTTTATTGTTAAAATAATAAAGTTTGCATAGTAACACTTAATATATAATAGTTTTTCTTGTCACTTGTAAAATGTTGCCAACCTTATAATATATTACAACATGATACTCAACACATACAATATTACTTGCTATGTCAAGAATTAAAATTGTTATAGTAACAAACACATTTGTATTATGTCATTAAATAGTTTTTAAATGGGTCATTCTAAAGTTGTGCCAACCTTCTACTAGTATAGGAAATCAACACCAACAATGTACTAATTACCATATCAAATTATAATTCAATTGCTTAATCATAGTAACATATACAATATTAATGTCATTACATAAACTTACCATTTAATACAAACTATAGATAATATTAATAGAAATTATGTAAGGAATCAAAGTCTAAGAATTTCATCATTTTGAAAGAATCAAAGTCTAATACTTTCATAATTTTGATTTGTCACAGAGGATTAGAAAGGTGTAATCTAGGTGTTAACACAGTCCCTCTCCCCTCACGTTGTAAAGGGTGCTAGCTCAATGGAAGAGCACATGCATTACAAGCAGGACAATGGTGATTTGATTCCTCTGTGCCCTAACATAAATTAATAGATGATATAAGATCTTAATGATAATATAAATATTGTAAGATATCTACATTTTCAATATAAATATGCTCTTTTCAATTAAACACATTGTTCAAATACTTCATAAATAAATAATGAACACTTGCAATAATTAGTTCAGTTGGTTTTCCCCCTCTCCTCTTGTATATGAAAAAAATCAAATTGTACTACACTAATGCTATTCTAGTTCATAATTGATTTTGATTGTTAAAATAGTTAATATGAATAAATAAGGGAGGCTTTACTAACATCAATATCATTAAATAAATTTATAGGTAACAAATTTCTCACGTTAATCTATTATTCATAAAGTAAACATTCATCTACTTAGTTTTTAATACACTACCACTACCAACAACAATAATAATAAATTATGTTGCTATTTTAATTCATAATTTATTTTAATCATTACAAGGGTAAAATTTACACTTTAAAGTAATAAAATATTTTCTCGTTTTGATTATAAGTGGTGCCAACTTCCAAAAATAAAATAGAATACTCAACAAAGACAAAAATAATTACTATGACAATATTTATAATTGTTGTAGTAACAAATACGATGTTGTTATTATGTCATAAAATAATTTAATAAACTTAACATTTAATACAAAAAAATAATATTAATAGAAATTATGTAAAGATTCAAAGGCCACGACTTTCCTCATTTTAAAAGAACTCAATCTAGCGGAAGTTCTAAATTCTAGATCCACTAAATAATTACAAATTTAATGAAATATGTGTTACGTGGAAACATAAATAAATTAGATCAGATACAAATAAATTAAATAAACAAGATATAAATCACTTATATTTTCCAAATACAAAATCGGAATCGACCGTGCCACGTTCCACCCAGTTGTAGACACAATGCAAGCCAAAAATTGCTTTGCCACAAGAAAGAGTGCACTCAACCATAAAATATCTTAATAAATAATTCCAATCACAACCCAATGGAAAGTAACACTTTCAATCCAGGAAAATTCTTTTGTCTCTAGGACAACCTCAAATCCAAGGAAGTGGACCTTGCACCTGCTACCAAAAAATATCTCTATAGGTAATACACTTTCTATGTCCAATGCCAAATCCAATGGTAATGGACCTCACTCATACTGTCAATCCAGGATATCCATATGCAATTGCAGGACATACACCAATGGCTCTAGAGTAACTTAGCTTCAAAATATGCTCTAGAAGGGTACAATGACTAGAAAGGATTGCATTCCAGGAGAATCAAACCACAAATCTCAAACACAAGCATAAGAGAAAAATCATGAACCCACACATAAGTTTGACTAGCCAACACAAGCAAATCGAATTCATTCATGAGCAATTCAAATTGGAAGAGAGAGGGACACAAGCATGAGAGTTACATTCCCAAAATAGTAAATTGGAGTTACACATCAAGTGGATACACCAAGAGACACACTATTCCAACTCATGAGGGTACACTAGGTGAGAGAGGGACTCAATCCTCAAATAAATAAAAAATAATCTTGGCGTAAATTAAACCGAGTAACATGACACAATGGGCTGCATAAACAAGAGGGTCTATAAAGTACATATGAAGGGTGTGCAACATCAACATAGGCTCAAAACACATAGGTAAACACTTTTCCACAACCCATTTCCCCTAATAATATGGTTCCTCGTACTCTGTTTCGTGGAGTTGGTCGATCTAGTTGTTTTATTTTATTAATTAATTACTAATGTCCAACATAATAAAATTAATAATAATAATGTGAAAACCATGGTCCCGACACCTCATTCCATAATGTCACAACATAATAATAACATGTCCAGGTTCTAAACCAAAGGGTGTTACACCCCACTAGAGAACTATATGGCTATCTAACCTCTCCAAGAGGTTGATTGTTTCCTAAAATTATTAACTATAACTCCTCAAGTATCTGATAGTCTTGGACACCTTTAACTAGTATATAAGGCCTACTAATAGTATTCAACTACTCCCCAACAGTTTTGACTTATATAAATTTTCTCATGAATGTGTGCACTCTGCATGAACTACAGTATCCCGTGACTATTTGTACTGTAACCCCTACAAGTCATGTACCTTGACTAACTTGCATATGAATCAGGTATTCCTACTTAACCAATTTAAGTTATGTACCACTAAGTCTTTATTGAAATATATATGTATTTATAATAGAAACATATGAGGTAATTAAGCAAACGAGGATGCTATTATATAAATTATATCATGAAGACAAAGGAAAGTATAGTATTAAATCCATTTTATGAATGAAGACATGGATTTTTAATTTTAGGTTTAAAACAAATATTTAAGTCTTATATATTTCTATCCTTCGGCTAGAGGGCCGATTTTCCAATTAAATCCTCCATAAGTTTTGGGCTTTAACCTTGGCATAATTAGAGGAGAGGTTCGGCTTGAATAAGGGAAATAAAATCTTCCCTGAACCTTGACAGTGGTGACCATTTAGTGGCTGAAACAATCGCTTGAATTCATGCCTTAATCTTGGCATGAATTAAAGGGAGGTTCTGAAAGGAAGTAATGGTCAACAACCTTCATAGTTGTGACCCTTTAGTGGTAAAACAGCTGTTTTGACCCAGGCCTTATTTAATAATGGAATCGGTAGAGGAAAGGGGGGAGCTGTGGCTGGAACGCCTATGAGGAAAATTCGTTCGGCATTCAGGAAGGGGGAGCATAACTGCTGGGAAAATCCATCTTGGGAACTCACGCTGTCCATAAGGAGCGATCTATGCGTTTCTTAAAAATAGGGCATGAAGCTCGAAGGTGCCTGTTATGCTTATGTGTTGATTTAGAAATCCTTTTGCTGCATTTTTACGGAGTTTTTGTTATGCCTGACTGTCATGTTTTACTGTTTGGAACTGGGTGATTCCATTAGGATAAATCCATCCTTCGGCAAATGTTTTGTTTTCTTAATACTGATTTTGATGTTGTGCAATACTTAACTTTTATCTTTTGTACATTGAAGTTGAGTTGGATGGGAGATTTCATTGATGAAATTGATCCCATACATATATGGGGAAAGTTAATCCAATGTAACCAAAGCCAGCACCCAATTAACAGCTTCGCATAAAACGTAGAAGCAGAGGGCACCAAAATACTCACAAAGTGCTTTCTTGCCAGAAGCCTGTTAGTCATGAACTTGCGAGTTCTAACTGTAACAGTTTTAGCATGCGCCATTGTTGTTGGTGTTCAGTTTCACCTTCTTAATTATCTCACTGCTTCGACTCCTTGCTATTCATGACTTAATGCGATCTCAGTAAAAATGAAGCTCTCCTCGCCTAGTTTCACAATAAAGAGGCAAAACCCTAAACCTCTCTTGCTATTATTAATATGATTTTAACTCTGAGGCTGGAAATCGGGTGAGATTTGTTTCAACGCTTGTAATCAAAACCTAGTGTAGACATTGGCTAACCTGTATGATTCTCGTAGCACCTGATCTGATTCTGAGACTGAGGATAATCTTAGGAAGGACCAGATCGGTACGATGGTTAATGTTTGCGGTTAACAAGTATCAATGTATGATTGCAAAAGTCTCTAACCACGTCGTGGTGCAAGTTATGGTAGCTTGTTTGTGTTGGATATCTAGGATGAGGGAATGAGATCCCTAGTTATTTTGATGATTGAATGTGATTTATTGCTGATCCCAATCCTGTAAATTAAAATTGTTGTGCACCTAAAACAGGCTGTGATTTTGTATTTCTAGACTGAGTTTGCATTCATGTTTTTTGCACATAAAACAGGCTGCAATTTTGTATGTCCAGACTGAGTTTGCATTCATGCTTTTTGCACATAAAACAGGCTGCGATTTTGTATTTCCAGATTGAGTTTGCATTCATGATTTTTGCACATAAAACAGGCTGCGATTTGTCTTAATATACTGGGCACACCTTTATGCTGGAAGGACAAAAACCCAGGCTATATTTGTCTTAACAAACTGCGTTTCCGTTCATTTCTTTTACAGGCTGCGATTTTAAGACTGCGTTTTTCTTCATGGTTTGGGCATATACATGTAAACTGTGACAATATTTAATGGTCTTGATATGAGACGCCATCTGTCCGGTTGAAAACACCCCACTAAGATAAGCATGTTCTGCGGTTAAAGTTTGATTTTGCACAAACGATCTGTTTTTTTGAAGACATCCCTTTAAGATATGTATTATTTTTTTTATTATCTGTTAAGGTTGCTTTTAGATATGCGTTTTCGTCTTGATGAAGGGTTCCCATTGAGATCAATATTAGCGTTGGGGAAAAACCCTTTTGCTTTATTCTATGGCTTTTAGCTACTGACCTATGGCCGTGATAGGTGTAATGATTGGTGGAAATGCCGGTAAAAATATATATGTTTATATATTTTAAAAAGAAATGGCATGCTGGTAAAAGATATATATATTTATATATCTTAAAAGGAGATGAAATGATGGTAAATATATATATATGTTTGTATATTTTAAAAAGAAACGGCATGTTGGTAAAAAGATATATATATTTATATATTTTAAAAGGAAATGAAATGCTGGTAAATATATATATGTTTGTATATTTTAAAAAGAAACGGCCTGCTGGTGAAATATTTATGTTTATATATTTTAAAGGAAAATGAAATGCGGGTAAATACATATATCTTTTTTAAAGGAAAATGAAATGCTCGTAAATACATATATTTTTATATAATTTAAAAGAAAAGGAGTGCTGGTAAATATATATATTGTTTATATAATTTAAAAGAAATTGGAATGCTGATCACATGCCGGCTGGCTGCTCACTTTGATGAGCTCTAGTGCCGTGTTTAAATGTTCTCCAAATGTGGCGACGATCCCATACTACCTTAGTATTTAAAGTGTAGAAAATGGAGATGATCTGGTCTAAGTTGTGAGTGTTTGTTGCTGGGTGGGCATGTCCACCCTTTCAATTGGTAGGCCTTGATGTAAGGCGCTTATGTGTTATGAAATACCTCTACAAGAGAGAGAGAATGTGTAAATAATTTGCAGCTTGGGTACTACAGAATTGTAAACCTTTGACAGATCAAAGAAATAAAGAAACTAGCAAAAGTTGGTGGATGTAGCCTCGTGGACGAGGTGAACCACGTGAAGATGTTTGTCTCTTTTGTGTTTTTGTTATGCTGGATTATTTCTTTGTTTACATGATGGTTATGAATGCAGTATAAATGTTTTAATTGGTGAAAAGATTTCTAAAGTTTTTATTTTGAAGACTTATTGAATGCTTTATAGCTTGAAGGTATCTGGGGTATTTTACATATGGTATCCGAGTGAGGTTACAACTCTGGAGCCATTGGGCCTTCTACATATTTGTAACTTTGTAATTAGTATTCGGTATTTTATTGAATTCGTTGGTTAATAAATAACTTGGAAAGTGTGATTAGTGATTATAGATTCACCTCTATTCTTCGTTCGAAAGGTAATCTCTGTGTTTGGAGGAGGAACAAGTTATGCCAGGTCAGTAACGAGGTTTGGTTTCAACTTTATTCACTGGTAATGTAAAATATGGGTATGCACAATATAAATTTTTTATATAGATCTCATTTAAAATTTTAATGATGGAATTTTATATCTGGAAATATAATATGTATTTTCTATAATTGAAATTAAGCATTCTTATTTGTTGCTTCTTAAATATTTTAAAGCAAAGTTGGGATTTAAATAATTTCAGGTCTCTTGAATAGAGTGCTAATAATATTTAGAACATTGAGTTTTCTTATGTTTAATAATTCGTATTTGCTTCTTAGAGGTTGAGACCAGTTTTGGGTATCTCATGAAAGCTATATTTTGTAACTTTTGGGAAGAGGCATGAATTATCTCTGCAAGATCTAGAAGTTGGAGGATGGCTGGAGAGAAGGCTTCCATTTCCTCAAGAAATCAACCTAAGGTATGGAGCAAAAGATCTTTGACTCCAGGTGTGTGTTATCATATCCTGTATATTTCAATTTTAAATCAACATTCGACCAAGATGTTCGTAACTTAGGTCGTCATCGTTGTGGATCTGAACTTGGTTGGGGAATATGGGTTGATTCCAAGTTTTAGGATTCTGCCACTTTATATCGTGGGGTGCAAATTTCTGATAGATGAAGTTCTAGCGCTACACTTTGTGGGCATGGTTTGTCATCGTTATCTATAATTACTTTCATATATTGTGAAAATGCACTTGAAATGACTATTCTTGGAGCAAAGATGAAGGTTTATATTGCTTGGAGAAAGATGAACTTTTTCATTAAGGACTGACAGGAAGAGACACCACAAGAGACAGTTTTCTGTCACAGCCTTCTGAATCATTTATGTTTTTAAAGAACTTCCTTTCGCTACAGTTTTGCTTATTTTATACAATCAAATTGATTACATTGTAAGCATTCATTTGGGAAAACATTGTAATGAAGTTTTACGCCTCAGGTGTCGTGGGTGAGCACCTCACTCATCTCTATTGTTTCTCAGGAATCTTGCTTGGCATACATATCCTCTCTTTTCTGACCAAACAGGTATAGGGAAAATCTTGATTTTTGAATGTTCACCTTTACCAGGAAGTCTAAAATTTACATTTTATACACATACTCAAGATCTGATTTAGAACCAACACGTGAGGTGGGCTAGGAATTTGTGGCATGTTTATGCTGGATCTAAGTGTGTATTGTAAATAAAAAAATACAACCTGTAAATTGTTGACAGCAGTGATATCTTGGTCACCGCGAATACACAACTAATAATTAAAGGATCGACCCTCTCTACCAAGGTATCTGCGCCTTGGTAGCTACCGATTTTTTCGCTTGGGATTTTCCTTGGTGGGGCATTTGCTAACAGGTGTAAAACCTTCCGGAAGATTTAACAGCCGTGTCTTGTCACTTCGTTTTTCTTTAACCTTTGCATTTTAATAATAGCATGGGCCATAGTGTAAGCGCCAACAATTTCATTCTTGGATGAATACCGTAGAATGAAACAATTTATTGATAACATTTGTTGCCTGTGTTTATGGTAAAACTCAGATGCAGTTTACATCTCATGTCTGCGCTGGTAAAAATGTTGAGTTGGTTAATAAATTATGGGGAAAACGTTACTTGGATTCACGGTTTGAAATTCTGCACAAATTGGTAAAGAGCCGTGGTAAATGCTTTTATCTTAGAGACTAAAAACTGTCATTAAAAAGTGTCTGGGTTTTGTATGTACCTGGAAAGATTTTTAGTGAAGTCCTCCTTGTAAGAATATCAGATCCAAGGTATGTATCATAAATTATTGTCCTGAAAATTTTAAATACTGATGGATCCATTGTTTAAACATTGTTCACGTCTTATTGATTCTAGTGGTCAAATATAGCTTGCTGCATGCTCTCTTTTGCTGCCATATATTGGTAAGCTCTAGAAATCGATTTAATTACTGTGCATTACAGGTAATTCTTTATTGAGCGGCAACCATTTCATTAAATGGTTTTTGGAATTGAATATTATTTAGTTAGTATGGAATTGATTTAATCATTGTGCATGAAAAATAATTGTTTATGGAGCGGTAACAATTTCATTAAATCTTTTCTCGGAATTTCATATTGTTTAGTTACTATGGAATAGAGCTTAGAGTCTTTACTTTTTGCATCTAATTCTTTATTATATCTGTTATTCTTTGCTACAATGAAGACGAATGTATAAGGGTTATATTTATCTGCATCTTAAAATCACATATCCACCATAAGCCTGGCTGTATGGTAGGTTCATTAAAATGATTTAATGAATAACAATATGTCTACCTTGACTTGGCATAGCATGTAAGATTAATGATCAGCTCATTTCGGTTATGAATTAAAAAGCTGATGATGCTATAATGAATTGTTATGTTTCTAAGTTATCTTTACACATACACCGGTGAGGTTGTTTTATCATTAGAGGTAACAAATTGTATAATCCGGCTGTTTGTAAACTAAGGGTGGATGATGTCTACATAATAACCTTGCAGGTTTCACGATGTTATGACAATTGCTACAATTGACATGCAGTGTGGTATATAAAAAGGGGAGTAAGGAATAACTTTTTGTATGGTTTACCAGGTTATATATTTCATGAATGGAAATTCAAATCAATGCAAACTAGGAAACTATGATAGTTGATTATTTTTGGTTATCCGCAATATGATAAACTGATACCCATAGAGTGCTTGCAGGCATGGGAATTTATGGCCATGAAAAGGCTAAAGCTCCAGGACTATGATGAGTTAAATCTCATGTGTATAAAGTTACAACCAGAAGAGGGAGTGGTGATGGAGGTAGTGGTTAAAATCTACCTTGTTTTCCCCCGGGCTAGCGAGGGACCATTATGCATTCTGGGGATGCCCAGATGTAAGACATTTGGTTAAGACTCCTTCTGCACACATTAGAGGACTGTCACATGAGTTGGGGGACTCTGTGAAGAGAATAACCTCTAGGCGCTGTGGAGGTGTGTGAGAACGGAGTGCCTCATCTTGGTGAAGCACCCTAAAGGAGATACCGCTAAGAGGGGTACATGGTATCATCCTTGTGTTGGGTGGCTTGAATTGGCACATGGTGTGCTGGGATGAAGGAACATCCAGAGAAAATAATAATGACAAAGCACCCTAAATAGCACAGAGGAGATACATGAAGGGTTGGTATCGTCCTTGTGTTGGGTGGCTTGAATTGGTACTTGGAGTACTGTTGGCACTTGATGTGCTGGGATGGAGGACATCCAAGAAAGGAACAATGTCAGGAAAATGTATGTGCAGTACAGGTAAAATGGTACCTATATGTTATTGGGAATAGAACCGATATATTATGAAAATTGTATTTCTGAGTTTTACATTTCGATGCTAGTATGCATGCATATGTCTGATTTTAAATGCAGGATCATGACAGGAAATTCAAGCAAACAAGGACAACTCAAAAGGAAAGGAAAAGTTATTGAAGAACAAGAACACCGAGGACGGTGTTAATTTTAGGGGGAAAGAATGTAATGTCCCTCCTATATGACATATTAAGTCTTCATTGAAATATATATCTATTTATAATAAAAACATATGAGGTAATTAAGCAAACGGGGATGCTATTATATAAATTATATCATGAAGACAAAGGAAAGTATAGTATTAAATCCCTTTTATGAATGAAGACATGGATTTTTAATTTTAGGTTTAAAACAAGATTTAAGTCTTATATATTTCTATCCTTCAGCTAGAGGGCCGATTTTCCAATTAAATCCTCCATAAGTTTTGGGCTTTAACCTTGGCATAATTAGAGGAGAGGTTCGGCTTGAATAAGGGAAATAAAATCTTCCCTGAACCTTGACAGTGGTGACCATTTAGTGGCTGAAACAGTCGCTTGAATTCATGCCGTAATCTTGGCATGAATTAAAGGGAGGTTCTGAAAGGAAGTAATGGCCAACAACCTTCACAGTTGTGACCCTTTAGTGGTGAAACAGCTGTTTTGACCCAGGCCTTATTTAATAATGGAATCGGTAGAGGAAAGGGGGGAGCCATGGCAGGAACGCCTATGAGGAAAATTCGTTCGGCATTCAGGAAGGGGGAGCATAACTGCTGGGAAAATCCATCTTGGGAACTCACGCTGTCCATAAGGAGCGATCTATGCGTTTCTTAAAAATAGGGCATGAAGCTCGAAGGTGCCTGTTATGCTTATGTGTTGATTTAGAAATCCTTTCGCTACATTTTTACGGAGTTTTTGTTATGCCTGACTGTCATGTTTTACTGTTTGGAACTGGGTGATTCCATTAGGAGAAATCCATCCTTCGGAAAATGTTTTGTTTTCTTAATACTGATTTTGATGTTGTGCAATACTTGACTTTTATCTTTTGTACATTGAAGTTGAGTTGGATGGGAGATTTCATTGATGAAATCGATCCCATACATATATGGGGAAAGTTAATCCAATGTACCCAAAGCCAGCACCCAATTAACAGCTTCGCATAAAACGTAGAAGCATAGGGCACCAAAATACTCACAAAGTGCTTTCTTGCCAGAAGCCTGTTAGTCATGAACTTATGAGTTCTAACTGTAACAGTTTTAGCATGCGCCATTGTTGTTGGTGTTCAGTTTCACCTTCTTAATTATCTCACCGCTTCGACTCCTTGCTATTCATGACTTAATGCGATCTCAGTAAAAATGAAGCTCTCCTCGCCTAGTTTCACAATAAAGAGGAAAAACCCTAAACCTCTCTTGCTATTATTAATATGATTTTAAATCTGAGGCTGGAAATCGGGTGAGATTCGTTTGAACGCTTGTAATCAAAACCTAGTGTAGACATTGGCTAACCTGTATGATTCTCGTAGCACCCGATCTGATTCTGAGACTGAGGATAATATTAGGAAGGACCAGATCGGTACGATGGTTAATGTTTGCGGTTAACAAGTATCAATGTATGATTGCAAAAGTCTCTAACCACGTCGTGGTGCAAGTTATGGTAGCTTGTTTGTGTTGGATATCTAGGATGAGGGAATGAGATCCCTAGTTATTTTGATGATTGAATGTGATTTATTGCTAATCCCAATCCTGTAAATTAAAATTGTTGTGCACCTAAAACAGGCTGTGATTTTGTATTTCTAGACTGAGTTTGCATTCATGTTTTTTGCACATAAAACAGGCTGCAATTTTGTATGTCCAGACTGAGTTTGCATTCATGCTTTTTGCACATAAAACAGGCTGCGATTTTTTATTTCCAGATTGAGTTTGCATTCATGATTTTTGCACATAAAACAGGCCACGATTTGTCTTAATATACTGGGCACACCTTTATGCTGGAAGGACAAAAACCCAGGCTACATTTGTCTTAACAAACTGCGTTTCCCTTCATTTCTTTTACAGGCTGCGATTTTAAGACTGCGTTTTTCTTCATGGTTTGGGCATATACATGTAAACTGTGAGAATATTTAATGGTCTTGATATGAGATGCCATCTGTCCGGTTGAAAACAGCCCACTAAGATAAGCATGTTCGGCGGTTAAAGTTTGATTTTGCACAAACGATCTGTCTTTTTGAAGACATCCCTTTAAGATATGTATTATTTTTTTTATTATCTGTTAAGGTTGCTTTTAGATATGCGTTTTCGTCTTGATGAAGGGTTCCCATTGAGATCAATATCAGCGTTGGAGAAAAACCCTTTTGCTTTATTCTATGGCTTTTGGCTACTGACCTATGGCCATGATAGGTGTAATGATTGGTGGAAATGCTGGTAAAAATATATATGTTTATATATTTTAAAAACAAATGGCATGCTGGTAAAAGATATATATATTTATATATTTTAAAAGGAGATGAAATGCTGGTAAATATATGTATATGTTTGTATATTTTAAAAAGAAACGGCATGTTGGTAAAAAGATATATATATTTATATATTTTAAAAGGAAATGAAATGCTGGTAAATATATATATGTTTGTATATTTTAAAAAGAAACGGCCTGCTGGTAAAATATTTATGTTTATATATTTTAAAGGAAAATGAAATGCGGGTAAATACATATATGTTTTTTAAAGGAAAATGAAATGCTGGTAAATACATATACGTTTATATAATTTAAAAGAAAAGGAGTGCTGGTAAATATATATATTGTTTATATAATTTAAAAGAAATTGGAATGCTGATCACATGTCGGCTGGCTGCTCACTTTGATGAGCTCTAGTGCCGTGTTTAAATGTTCCCCAAATGTGGCGACGATCCCATACTACCTTAGTATTTAAAGTGTAGAAAATGGAGATGATCTGGTCTAAGTTGTGAGTGTTTGTTGCTGGGTGGGCATGTCCACCCTTTCAATTGGTAGGCCTTGATGTAAGGCGCTTATGTGTTATGAAATACCTCTACAAGAGAGAGAGACTGTGTAAATAATTTGCAGCTTGGGTACTACAGAATTGTAAACCTTTGACAGATCAAAGAAATAAAGAAACTAGCAAAAGTTGGTGGATGTAGCCTCGTGGACGAGGTGAACCACGTGAAGATGGTTGTCTCTTTTGTGTTTTTGTTGTGCTGGATTATTTCTTTGTTTACATGATGGTTATGAATGCAGTATAAATGTTTTAATTGGTGAAAAGATTTCTAAAGTTTTTATTTTGAAGACTTATTGAATGCTTTATAGCTTGAAGGTATCTGGGGTATTTTACATATGGTATCAGAGTGAGGTTACAACTCTGAAGCTGTTGGGCCTTCTACAGATTTGTAACTTTGTAATTAGTATTCGATATTTTATTGAATTCGTTGGTTAATAAATAACTCGGAAAGTGTGATTAGTGATTATAGATTCACCTCTATTCTTCGTTCGAAAGGTAATCTCTATGTTTGGAGGAGGAACAAGTTATGCCAGGTCAGTAACGAGGTTTGGTTTCAACTTTATTCACTGGTAACGTAAAATATGGGTATGCACAATATAAATTTTTTATATAGATCTCATTTCAAATTTTAATGATGGAATTTTATATCTGGAAATATAATATGTATTTTCTATAATTGAAATTAAGCATTCTTATTTGTTGCTTCTTAAATATTTTAAAGCAAAGTTGGGATTTAAATAATTTCAGGTCTCTTGAATAGAGTGCTAATAATCTTTAGAACATTGAGTTTTCTTATGTTTAATAATTCGTATTTGCTTCTTAGAGGTTGAGACCAGTTTTGGGTATCTCATGAAAGCTATATTTTGTAACTTTTGGGAAGAGGCATGAATTATCTCTGCAAGATCTAGAAGTTGGAGGATGGCTGGAGAGAAGGCTTCCATTTCCTCAGGAAATCGACCTGAGGTATGGAGTAAAATATCTTTTACTCCAGGTGTGTGTTATCATATCCTGTATATTTCAATTTTAAATCAACATTCGACCAAGATGTTCGTAACTTAGGTCGTCATCGTTGTGGATCTGAACTTGGTTGGGGAATATGGGCTGATTCCAAGTTTTAGGATTCTGCCACTTTATATCGTGGGGTGCAAATTTCTGATAGATGAAGTTCTAGCGCTACACTTTGTGGGCATGGTTTGTCATCGTTATCTATAATTACTTTCATATATTGTGAAAATGCACTTGAAATGACTATTCTTGGAGCAAAGATGAAGGTTTATATTGCTTGGAGAAAGATGAACTTTTTCATTAAGGACTGACAGGCAGAGACATCACAAGAGACAGTTTTCTGTCACAGCCTTCTGAATCATTTATGTTTTTAAAGAACTTCCTTTCGCTACAGTTTTGCTTATTTTATACAATCAAATTGATTACATTGTAAGCATTCATTTGGGAAAACATTGTAATGAAGTTTTACGCCTCAGGTGTCGTGGGTGAGCACCTCACTCATCTCTATTGTTTCTCAGGGATCTTGCTTGGCATACATATCCTCTCTTTTCTGACCAAACAGGTATAGGGAAAATCTTGATTTTTGAATGTTCACCTTTAGGAGGAAGTCTAAAATTTACATTTTATACACATACTCAAGATCTGATTTAGAACCAACACGTGAGGTGGGCTAGGAATTTGTGGCATGTTTATGCTGGATCTAAGTGTGTATTGTAAATAAAAAAATACAACCTGTAAATTGTTGACAGCAGTGATATCTTGGTCACCACGAATACACAACTAATAATTAAAGGATCGACCCTCTCTACCAAGGTATCTGCGCCTTGGTCGCTACCAATTTTTTCGCTTGGGATTTTCCTTGGTGGGGCATTTGCTAACAGGTGTAAAACCTTCCGAAATATTTAACAGCCGTGTCTTGTCACTTCGTTTTTCTTTAACCTTTGCATTTTAATAATAGCATGGGCCATAGTGTAAGCGCCAACAATTTCATTCTTGGATGAATACCGTAGAATGAAACAATTTATTGATAACATTTGTTGCCTGTGTTTATGGTAAAACTCAGATGGAGTTTACATCTCATGTCTGCGCTAGTAAAAATGTTGAGTTGGTTAATAAATTATGGGGAAAACGTTACTTGGATTCACGGTTTGAAATTCTGCACAAATTGGTAAAGAGCCGTGGTAAATGCTTTTATCTTAGAGACTAAAAACTGTCATTAAAAAGTGTCTGGGTTTTGTATGTACCTGGCAAGACTTTTAGTGAAGTCCTCCTTGTAAGAATATCAGATCCAAGGTATGTATCATAAATTATTGTCCTGAAAATTTTAAATACTGATGGATCCATTGTTTAAACATTGTTCACGTCTTATTGATTCTAGTGGTCAAATATAGCTTGCTGCATGCTCTCTTTTGCTGCCATATATTGGTAAGCTCTGGAAATCGATTTAATTACTGTGCATTACAGGTAATTCTTTATTGAGCGGCAACCATTTCATTAAATGGTTTTTGGAATTGAATATTATTTAGTTAGTATGGAATTGATTTAATCATTGTGCATGAAAAATAATTGTTTATGGAGCGGTAACAATTTCATTAAATCTTTTCTCGGAATTTCATATTGTTTAGTTACTATGGAATAGAGCTTAGAGTCTTTACTTTTTGCATCTAATTCTTTATTATATCTGTTAGTCTTTGCTACAATGAAGATGAATGTAAAAGGGTTATATTTATCTGCATCTTAAAATCACATATCCACCATAAGCCTGGCTGTATGGTAGGTTCATTAAAATGATTTAATGAATAACAATATGTCTACCTTGACTTGGCATAGCATGTAAGATTAATGATCAGCTCATTTCGGTTATGAATTAAAAAGCTGATGATGCTATAATGAATTGTTATGTTTCTAAGTTATCTTTACACATACACCGGTGAGGTTGTTTTATCATTAGAGGTAACAAATTGTATAATCCAGCTGTTTGTAAACTAACGGTGGATGATGTCTACATAATAACCTTGCGGGTTTCACGATGTTATGACAATTGCTACAATTGACATGCAGTGTGATATATAAAAAGGGGAGTAAGGAATAACTTTTTGTATGGTTTACCAGGTTATATATTTCATGAATGGAAATTCAAATCAATGCAAACTAGGAAACTATGATAGTTGATTATTTTTGGTTATCCGCAATATGATAAACTGATACCCATAGAGTGCTTGCAGGCATGGGAATTTATGGCCATGAAAAGGCTAAAGCTCCAGGACTATGATGAGTTAAATCTCATGTGTATAAATTTACAACCAGAAGAGGGGGTGGTGATGGAGGTAGTGGTTAAAATCTACCTTGTTTTCCCCCGGGCCAGCGAGGGACCATTATGCATTCTGGGGATGCCCAGATGTAAGACATTTGGTTAAGACTCCTTCTGCACACATTAGAGGACTGTCACATGAGTTGGGGGAATCTGTGAAGAGAATAACCTCTAGGCGCTGTGGAGGTGTGTGAGAATGGAGTGCCTCATCTTGGTGAAGCACCCTAAAGGAGATACCGCTAAGAGGGGTACATGGTATCATCCTTGTGTTGGGTGGCTTGAATTGGCACATGGTGTGCTGGGATGAAGGAACATCCAGAGAAAATAATAATGACAAAGCACCCTAAATAGCACAGAGGAGATACATGAAGGGTTGGTATCGTCCTTGTGTTGGGTGGCTTGAATTGGTACTTGGAGTACTGTTGGCACTTGATGTGCTGGGATGGAGGACATCCAAGAAAGGAACAATGTCAGGAAAATGTATTTGCAGTACAGGTAAAATGGTACCTATATGTTATTGGCAATAGAACTGATATATTATGAAAATTGTATTTCTGAGTTTTACATTTCGATGCTAGTATGCATGCATATGTCTGATTTTAAATGCAGGATCATGACAGGAAATACAAGCAAACAAGGACAACTCAAAAGGAAAGGAAAAGTTATTGAAGAACAAGAACACCGAGGACGGTGTTAATTTTAGGGGGAAAGAATGTAATGTCCCTCCTATATGACAAATTAAGTCTTCATTGAAATATATATGTATTTATAATAAAAACATATGAGGTAATTAAGCAAACGGGGATGCTATTATATAAATTATATCATGAAGACAAAGGAAAGTATTGTATTAAATCCCTTTTATGAATGAAGACATGGATTTTTAATTTTAGGTTTAAAACAAGATTTAAGTCTTATATATTTCTATCCTTCGGCTAGAGGGCCGATTTTCCAATTAAATCCTCCATAAGTTTTGGGCTTTAACCTTGGCATAATTAGAGGAGAGGTTCGGCTTGAATAAGGGAAATAAAATATTCCCTGAACCTTGATAGTGGTGACCATTTAGTGGCTGAAACAGTCACTTGAATTCACGCCTTAATCTTGGCATGAATTAAAGGGAGGTTCTGAAAGGAAGTAATGGCCAACAACCTTCATAGTTGTGACCCTTTAGTCGTGAAACGACCATTTTGACCTAGGCCTTATTTAATAATGGACTCGGTAGAGGAAAGGGGGGAGCTGTGGCAGGAACTCCTATGAGGAAAATTCATTCGTCATTCAGGAAGGGGGAGCATAACTGCTGGGAAAATCCATCTTGGGAACTCACGCTGTCCATAAGGAGCGATCTATGCGTTTCTTAAAAATAGGGCATGAAGCTCGAAGGTGCCTGGTATGCTTATGTGTTGATTTAGAAATCCTTTTACTGCACTTTTATGGAGTTTTTGTTATGCCTGACTGTCATGTTTTACTGTTTGGAACTGGGTGATTCCATTAGGAGAAATCCATCCTTCGGCAAATGTTTTGTTTTCTTAATACTGATTTTGGTGTTGTGCAGTACTTGACTTTTATCTTTTGTACATTGAAGTTGAGTTGGATGGGAGACTTCATTGATGAAATCTATAACATACATATATCGGGAAAGTTAATCCAATGTACCCAAAACCAGCACCCAATTAACAACTTCACATAAAACGTAGAAGCAGAGGGCACCAAAATACTCACAAAGTGCTTTCTTGCCAGAATCCTATTAGTCACGAACTTACGAGTTCTAATTGTAACAGTTTTAGCATGCGTCATTGTTGTTGGTGTTCAGTTTCACCTTCTTAATTATCTCACTGCTTCGACTCCTTTCTATTCATGACTTAATGCGATCTCAGTAAAAATGAAGCTCTCCTCTCCTAGTTTCACAATAAAGAGGAAAAACCCTAAACCTCTCTTGCTATTATTAATATGATTTTAACTCTGAGGCTCGAAATCGGGTGTGATTCGTTTGAATGCTTGTAATCAAAACCTAGTGTAGACATTGGCTAACCTGTATGATTCTCGTAGCACCCGATCTGATTCTGAGACTGAGGATAATCTTAGGAAGGACCAGATCGGTAGGATGGTTAATGTTTGCGGTTAACAAGTATCAATGTATGATTTCAAAAGTCTCTAACCACGTCGTGGTGCAAGTTATGGTAGCTTGTTTGTGTTGGATATCCAGGATGATGGAATGAGATCCCTAGTTATTTTGATGATTGAAAGTGATTTATTGCTGATCCCAATCCTGTAAATTAAAATTGTTGTGCACCTGAAACAGGCTGTGATTTTGTATTTCTAGACTGAGTTTGCATTCATGTTTTTTGCACATAAAATAGGCTGCGATTTTGTATGTCCATACTAAGTTTGCATTCATGCTTTTTGCACATAAAACAGGCTGCAATTTTGTATTTCCATACTGAGTTTGCATTCATGATTTTTGCACATAAAACAAGATGCGATTTGTCTTAATAGACTGGGCACACCTTTATGCTGGAAGGACAAAAACCCAGGCTACATTTGTGTTAACAAACTGCACTTCACTTCATTTATTTTACAGGCTGCGATTTTAAGACTGCGTTTTTCTTGATGGTTTGGGCATATACATGTAAACTATGATAATATTTAATGGTCTTCATATGAGACGCCATCCGTCCCATTGAAAACAGCCCACTAAGATAAGCATGTTCTCCGGTTAAAGTTTGATTTTGCACAAACGATCTGTCTTGTTGAAGACAGCCCTTTCAGATATGTATTATTTTTTTTATTATCTATTAAAGTTGCTTTTAGATATGCGTTTTCGTCTTGATGAAGGCTTCCCATTGAGATCAATATCAGTGTTGGGGAAAAACCCTTTTTCTTTATTCTATGGCTTTTAGCTACTGACCTATGGCCGTGATAGGTGTAATGATTGGTGGAAATGCCGGTAAAAATATATATGTTTATATATTTTAAAAAGAAATGGCATGCTGGTAAAAGATATATATATTTATATATCTTAAAAGGAGATGAAATGATGGTAAATATATATATATGTTTGTATATTTTAAAAAGAAACGGCATGTTGGTAAAAAGATATATATATTTATATATTTTAAAAGGAAATGAAATGCTGGTAAATATATATATGTTTGTATATTTTAAAAAGAAACGGCCTGCTGGTAAAATATTTATGTTTATATATTTTAAAGGAAAATGAAATGCGGGTAAATACATATATGTTTTTTAAAGGAAAATGAAATGCTGGTAAATACATATACGTTTATATAATTTAAAAGAAAAGGAGTGCTGGTAAATATATATATTGTTTATATAATTTAAAAGAAATTGGAATGCTGATCACATGTCGGCTGCCTGCTCACTTTGATGAGCTCTAGTTCCATGTTTAAATGTTCCCCAAATGTGGTGAGGATCCCATACTACCTTAGTGTTTAAAGTGTAGAAAATGGATATGATCTGGTCTAAGTTGTGAGTGTTTGTTGCTAGGTGGGCATGTCCACCCTTTCAATTGGTAGGCCTTGATGTAAGGCGCTTATGTGTTATGAAATACCTCTACAAGAGAGAGAGACTGTGTAAATAATTTGTAGCTTGGGTACTACAGAATTGTAAACCTTTGACAGATCAAATAAATAAAGAAACTAGCAAAAGTTGGTGGATGTAGCCTCATGGACGAGGTGAACCATGTGAAGATGGTTGTCTCTTTTGTGTTTTTGTTGTGCTGGATTATTTCTTTGTTTACATGATGGTTATGAATGCAGTATAAATGTTTTAATTGGTGAAAAGATTTCTAAAGTTTTTATTTTGCAGACTTATTGAATGCTTTATAGCTTGAAGGTATCTGGGGTATTTTACACCGACACCTCATTCCATAATGTCACAACATAATAATAACATGTCCAGGTTCTAAACCAAAGGGTGTTACACCCCACTAGACAACTATATGGCTATCTGACCTCTCCAAGAGGTTGATTGTTTCCTAAAATTATTAACTATAACTCCTCGAGTATCTAATAGTCTTGGACACCTTTAACTAGTATATAAGGCTTACTAATAGTATTCAACTACTCACCAACAGTTTTGACTTATATAAATTTTCTCATGAATGTGTGCACTTTGCATGAACTACAGTATCCCCTGACTATTTGTACTGTAACCCCTACAAGTCATGTACCTTGACTAACTTGCATATGAATCAGGTATTCCTACTTAACCAATTTAAGTTATGTACCACTAAGTCGCTTATCTAAGACGTGTACCATCGCATAGCTAATATGATCCATTTACCATTATATGGCTAACCTCGGCCATATACTATTGTATGGATAACTGATGTATAAGCCATGTACCACTACATGGATTGCTGGTGGGGAGAACTCCTAAATTATGTCCCACACAACTAATTGGTGTGGATTGTATCTATATACTATTGTCTATGGAGAAACTTCAATCTAAAGATTCTGGGACATGAGTTTTTCTTATAAACCAACAAATTGAGTAAGGAGCTAATAGTTTCATGAAATATGCTTCCATTTTAGAGATATCAGTGGAGGAATAAGGAAAATCTGCCTAAAATGGCGAATTTCCATAATCGGGGAGTTATGTCTAAAGATGCAAAATTTGAATGCTACATTTTGGGATTCGATATGATCATGTCTAATAGAGGTATTATGTATAAATAATAATTCTTTGGATAAGGAGAATGATAATAATCATTATTTTGTGAGTTAACCCATTGTAATCAAGATCGCTAGATTTTGATAAATGAGAATTTCATGTTGCTGATCCATTTTTCAGATCTGATCTAGATTTAGTAGCGGTTACCAGGTTGAGAAGGGCCCCTCTATATGGGTAATATGATGCTCATTAATTTAGATGTATTAGTCTCTGGTTTATGTGTGGTTTAACTTCCAATTGCAAATTCTATTTAGGTTTTTAAGTAGATTAGGGTTTAATTATAAATCTGATTTGATTTTATGAGTTTAGGATTTAATCAGATGCTCAATGCTAATTATTCATTGTTGTGAAGATATCTTTCAATTTGTAATTGTATAAATAGTAAGATTCAGTTTTACATTCTTTCATCTTTTCAATTTGTTACAAAAACTCATCTCAATCATGTGTTGGTATAAGTTTTGTTTCATTTGTTTGTATAGTGTTTCTCTTATTCCATTAATAAAATACAAATTATGTTATACTCAAATATGAATTGTTTAAAGGGTACGTAGTTATATCATCCTTCCCCAAATTCTCATATGACAGTGCTTAATGAACAAAGAATTGGTTCTATTAGCAATATATTCTTCTTGTTTCACTTTCAATTTCCAATTTTGAAAGTAAACTCAAAACATAATAAAATTTGTCATTCACTAAATACAGAGAACACATAAGTCATTTTTTTCCATTCATCTCCATGAAGATCAAATTTTGTCACTTAAATAGTAGTTTAGAAATACATTATCTTGTTTATTATAGAGTTCATCATTACAGAGTGTTGTATTCATTTGAAGAACAAAGGGTTTTAATTAAATGCTTTTTAAAATATCTTGAATTTAGGAGTTAAAATTTATTTATTGATCTCAGTTTGCAGCTTGTGTGATTTTTCAGTACTTGTAGACTTTAGGATATCTTTTTATTTTCAACTTAGATTAATTTCCTTGTCATTTCCTTTTCATATTTGATTATTATTCGATTTTGTACTGAACTAATGAACTTGGGAACAACATAGAATCGTGTTACTGAGCATGCCATTGTCTATGTGAGACCAATTACCACAAGGTATTAGTGGTTGTTAGTCCAATAGGCCTGGATTACTACTTTATAGATTCATAAGATTTCCCACTTGATCAATGAAGATCTATGATGATAAGCAATAAGCTTGTAGCAATATTATCAGTACCTGAATAATGACCAAGGATTACTTGGATGGAATGCATATTAGACTTTGATTTTTATTTTAAATTATATTATTTGAATGAATTTCCTTTCTCAAACATTAGGTTTTGATTTAATCTTAGTTAGAAGGTACAGTTTACTTCTCGATAAACTAACTTTGCATAGATAGTGTCCATATGTCACAAGTTTACATCCCACGTTGACAAATTAATATTGGGAAATTATTAAAAATATAATTTCACTAACAAGGATTTTGATTCTTCCATTAACATAAGGGAGGTTAAATTTATTTCACCGAGCACATTTATAAACTCCAAATGCACACATACATAAGATTATAACTCTATAGAATGCCCAACAATCGTAGTATTGGAACCTAAGCTCTGATACCAACTAATGTACCCCGGGGATATCAAGGTGTCTAAGGGACATATAATTATCTATATGATGCTAATTAATTTAATTTTAGTGCATTGGATAAACCATAAACATTTAATTTCTATTTTTCCATAATTAATTGCAACACAAAGTACAATAATTAACAATAATTTAATATAAATTTATTAATACATACAACATCTTATATAAGGGATGGGAATGATTATTAACATCATATAAAATCATCAAACACTCAATCTAATCCATATCATAGATGATAACCACTTCTAAATGCTAATTATTCTCGTTCACAGTTAACTAGTAATTACAGTGTTAATTATGACACTTAACAACACTTAGTGCACAAATGACAACACTTATCACAAATCCAATTCTTTAACAAATAACCATTCATTATCAATATAAATGGCCTAATAACATCTAATTGCATGTAAATACATCCTAATTACCAAAATTACAAGAATTAATCATGGTAATTACGAATGAGAGTCGATAAGACTAGTTAACTAGTTTTCCACTATAAGCATCTAGTCTTGCACAAAATCAACTTGTAACCATGCCATTAAATCAAAAATAAATCCTACATCAATTAAAAACCTATTTAAGTGTGACCTACATCTAGTTAAAGTTTTAATTTCATATCATTCCAATTGGACATAGGGGGTCTTTTCCATCAATTCCAATGAAACTAGTTAACATTCACTGCAAGGAATTAAGTCTAAATAAATAAACCATAATGCAATGCATCCATAAGTAAAGAATCACACCTAATAATTATCTATATAAATCACAATAACATGTTTGAAATATAGCACATTTTTATAGCATTCTCTTTTTACGAAAATGGATATTTCAATCCACAACTAGTTATCAATTTTCTCCTAGTTTCCAATTTAACTTTATAAATACCGAATATAGAGAAATATATGGATATTGTAGCTCATGGAGCATATATCATGGGTCACCTGCATTCATATGGATATATCTTTCTTCCTATATATATTCCATTAATAACTTACAAAACTAATTATTTATACTAATCTGAATTGACTAGTAATTCTCGGAATCGCTACAATATTAAATCCAAAGCTCGTAGAATAATTAAAATTCCATTCCAAATATAAATAAAAATTTTTATGATTCATAACATAGGTATATATCATTCTAAAATTTCATTGAACACTTCATATGCAAAGTCACAAATCTACTAAAAACAATTCCATTGAAGGAGCTACAAACTGGAAATTTATCTCGAAATTTGGTAGAAATTTCCCAAACACTATCAATAATATTTACCCTAAAATCATCACACACATTTGAAGTGTATTTATCATACATAATCATAAAAATAACACTCGAGAATTTTTACAAACACTTCATGTGCCAAGTCTTCAAACTACGCAAAACAACCAATTGAAGAACAATTTTCAAATAAAAGGTAGAACCATCAGAGATAATTGTCTTAGACCATTTCAAGGATATTGTACCATAAAAATACACATTATATAATGAGTAGGGGAATAAATATCAGTTATGTAGTATAGTTCCCAAAGAATAATTTCCTCACACAATTTGTGCACAAAATCCCAATAACTAGTTTCCAATTCCTTCACAAAATTTACTTGCATAAATAGAATGAATTCCATGAGAAATTTATTCCACAATTAGATCATATGTTTCATCAAAAATTTCATGTAACACATATTTCATTAAATTTGGAAATATTCTATTACAAGGACTTCATTCACATTGAGTTTTTTTGCAAATCTCTAAATACATATTCTATTAAATCTAGAAAACACAACTGAAAGAACTATTCCATTAAATTTGGAAGAATTAATCCAATGAACTATTTTCTCAATTAATATTTTTTATTATTTCAAGTAAAATTTTAGTATTTAGCCATTCAAAAGGAAATATTACATCTCAATTAGAACTAGATGGGTGTAATGTCCCTCCTATATATATATATATATATATATATATCCCTAAGCATTTTTTTATTGTGAATGATTTGTATGAGGGCTTCTGGATGAGGAGCTCAAGTGCCAATGCCCCACCAAAAGACATTTGAAATTTAGGTGAATCAATCTCCTATACCCTAAAACATCAAGACAACTTAACGGCAGGCAAGTGGAAAAATAAATTATGGAGTGGAGACATGTATTTAGTCCATCTATAAGACAAATAATAGAAAGTGTATGATAAATGAAGACACGGATTTTTATTTTTGGTTTAAGTTAAGATTTAAGCCTTATATATTTATATCCTTTAGTTAAAGGCCCGAATCCCAATAAAGAACCTCCATAAGTTTCGGGCTTTAACCCTGGCATAATTAGAGGGGAGGTTCAGCTTGAATGAGGGAAATAAAATCTTCCCTGAACCTTGACAGTTGTGACCATTTAGTGACTGAAATAGTCGCTTGAATTCGTGCCTTAATCTTGGCATGAATTAAGGGGAGGTTCAAAAAGGAAGTAATGGCCAACAACCTTGATAGTTGTGACCTTTTAGTGGCGAAACGGTCGTTTTGACCCAATCCTTATTTAATAATTGACTGGGTAGGAAAAAGGGGGAGCCATGGCTGAAACACCTATTGGGAAAATAGTTTGGATGAGGTTTTCCCTAGGGAGGCCTATCTGTGTCTTGGGAAAATTGAGAGAACCAGCTTGCCATTTTGTGGCTATCTATGTTTTGAACAGAGCTTCATGTGCTTGTCCTTTGGGGTTTTCATTTTGACGGGGAGCTCTATAGGTTGATAAAGAAATAAAAATGATATTCGCATAGCGGTCATAGGGTGCACAACTGGATTGGTATAGAAGTCGAAGTGGGGCACAATAGCCAGATCAAAATTCTCATATGATTTTGGTAATCTGCTAATCCTTTTATTGGAGGAAGTTTATGTTATAGATTTGGAAAAGTAGCCATTAGTAACACTCGAATTCCTTGTAATGCTTTTGTTATTTGCTGATTTTCAAAAAACATAGCTATTAAGGATAATGGAATTCTTGCAGTACTCTACATACATTGTGAATCCCAGGTATTGGTTAGAATTGTTTACAAATCAAATGGGAAAATTGATCCATTCCTTAGGCTAGCCTATTTAAATGGCAGGTCACAAAATCAGTAAGTGATTAGAGCCTGTTTGAACCCATGTAAGGCTGATTTCTAACTTCTACCAGTTTTCTTCACCTTGGCCATTTTGCATGATTTTTGTAAGATACAATCCTCAATTAAGAAAATCTTCGAGTACCCAGGAAGCATGACCATTTCTAGATTGTTCGGTTTGACTCTGAAAATGCTTATGCGGGTCTTCCTTCTCTCGTAAATACATAGAGTCATCTGTGTGCGTGGAAACATTTTAAAATAAACCCTATGGAATCAGGCACTGAAACCCTAGAAGTTATGTTCAGTCCTCAACACTGAAAACTCTATAAATGAGGTTCAACCCTCAGCACGGAAGCCATTTTGTTTATTATCATTCTTATACACCGGCAAATACAGATAAATCTGACGATCTGTATGGAGAACTGTGAAACTAATTTTCGTTAATTCTAGCTTGGGAAGCGTTGAAATCCCTATCATTGAATGCTCTGTAGTACTGAAAGAATTTTTTATGTATTCAATTTTGTTCTTCCAGGGATGTTTAAATATTTCCCTTGAACGTAGACCCCTTACCTCCATAACAGTCGAATTGTTGTATTCTATGGTTGTGTTAATCTGTGGGAAAATTATGTTTACGGTTAGGTAGCAATTTCATTTCCTAATGTCCACGGGGATGACTTATGGTATCATTTCCTAATGTCCACAGGGATGACTATGGTATAGATCTATAGGTATGAACTATGCTCATGTTTTCGAGAGCTGAGTGATAATCACATTCCCCAATATAAGAATAGGATATGGAAAGATTATGATGTGTTCTAGTTAGTGTTTATTTTGATATGCAGGTTATGAGCTGTGGATGTGTCATTGAAAATATCTTCTCCTGAGTGTTTATTTTATAGATACCATTGGGTACGTATAGGTGAACCTACCTTTTCCTGTGCTGAATCACAAAAGCGATTTGCATATTCATAGATCAGAAGACTGGGGTCAAATGGTTTGTACTCTTCCTGCATTTTAATATTTTTTTGGATTGTGTTTGTATAAATGGCCACTCTACGACCTGGAATGATGAAACTGATTTCCACTCCTTTTATTGAAGGATTTCGATCTGAACACTTGAATATATATATCACAACTCTTCCTCCATGGAATGACATGATAAATGCACATATTTAAAAGGTGCCACGATTTCCTGCATATTTTAAAAGATATCCACCCAATGGAATGCCACCGACGTTACCTGTTCTGGAATAGAACCATACATTGAAATATATCAGTTGTTTAAGAGATCCATGTATTAAAGAATGCACAGGTTGGTCTGCTTGTTTTTACATAGGATGAAGATGCTAATACAAGGTGTCTTATATAGAATTGATATAGGTTTAACTCCCTGAAATGCTCTATGAAGTTCCATAGAAAGATGGCAACAAGGTTGTTGCAGATTGTAACTTGTTATTTTGAATAAATATTACATGGCCTCACAATTTGGTGGACGTAGCCTCATGGACGAGGTGAACCACATGAACATAGTTGTCTTCTTGTGTATTTTGCTTCTTATGTGCATTGATTTCCCTTTTTATGCTATTGGTTAAAATGAATTCTATTATGTGAAACTCACCCAGATTCATTTACTTAATGCATGGTTTACTTCCAATAATGATGATGGCAGAATTACCAGTGTATTCTCATATGCATCATTTAGATTTATTCTTGGTGGAGAGTGACTTTACTAAGCATGTATTGTTAATATGTTTAGGATATGGTTTATGCTTGAGAGAGGTAAGGTTCATATTCAAATATGCTTAAAATGTGACATTGTGATGATTCATAACTACTTATGCATAGATATAAGTTATTGTTTTGCTAAGGACAAGCTTAAACTCTTAAACTATAGTTCGGCATGACTTGGTAATTAAAAACCAAAAAACAAAAAACAAACTCACCCCAGTTTCTCTCAATTCACTTTGGATAAGTTATAGGTACTTCACAATGGGTTAGATCTAGAATTTAAAACTTCGGCTAGATTGAGTTCTTTCAAAATGAGGAAAGCCATGGCCTTTGAATCCTTACATAATTTATATTAGATGTTAAGATGATTAAATTATTTTATGACATAATACCAACATTGTATTTGTTACTACAACAATTATAAACATTGGCATAGTAATTATTTGTGTCTTTGTTGAGTATGATGTTTTATTTTTTGAAGTTGGCACCACTTATAATAAAAAAAAGAAAATATTTTATGAATTTAAAGTCTAAGTTTTACCCTTGTAATGATTAAATTAAATTATGAATTAAAACATCAACATAATTTATTATTGTTGTTGTTGGTAGTGGTAGTGTATTAAAAACTAAGTTGATGAATTAATAGATTAACATGAGAAATTTATTACCTATAAATTTATTTAATCATATTGATGTTAGTAAAGCCTCCCTTATTTATTAATATTAATTATTTTAACAATCAAAATCAATTATGAACTAGAATAGCATTAGTGTAGTAAAGTTTGATTTTTTTCATATACAAAAGGGGGAAAACCAACTAAACTAATTATTGCAAGTGTTCATTCCTTTTTTACGAAGTATTGGAATAATGTGTTTAATTGAAAATAGCATATTTATATTGAAAATATAGATGATCTTACAATATTTATATCATCATTAAGATTGTATATCATATATTAATTTATGTTAGGACATGGACGAATCGAACCACCATTGTCTTGCTTGTAATGTAGGTGCTCTTCCATTGATATAGCACCCTTTACAACATGAGAGGAGAGGGTATGTGTTAACATTTAGATTACACCTTTCTAATCCTCTGTGACAAATCAAAATGGTGAAAGTATTAGACTTTGATTCTTTCAAAATGATGAAATTCTTAGACTTTGATTCCTTACATAATTTCTATTAATATTATCTATAGTTTCTATTAAATGGTAAGTTGATTAAGTTTACATGATGACATTAATATTGTATATATTACTATGATTAAGAAATTGAATAATAATTTGATATGGTAACTAGTACATTGTTGGTGTTGAGTTCCTATACTAGTAGAAGGTTGGCACAATTTAAGAATGGCCCATTTAAAAACTATTTAATGACATAATACAAATGTGTTTGTTACTATAACAATTTTAAGTCTTGACATAGGAAGTAATATTGTATGTGTTGAGTACCATGTTGTAATATATTATAAGGTTGGCAACATTTTACAAGTGACAAGAAAAACTATTATATATTAAGTGTTACTACGGTAAGTTTATTTTTTTTAACAATAAAAAACAATTATACATTAAAATAGAAATATAATTTATTTATATTACTATTATTTATATTTTCTAGTAAAATTTAAGTTGATCGATGATTATATCACAAAAATTAGATTGTAGAAGTTTTTTTACATATTATTATTAAAGTTATTTAATGACATTAAGTTGCTATTATTATATTGGAATTTCATTTAATTGAAATTATGTTAACTAATGTGTCTAGGTTGAGTTACCATAGTAAGTCTAAGTCTTGTTTTAGTATGATGTTTTATTTTGGAAGTTGGCACCACTTCATAGTGGACAAGAGAAAATATTTTATGACTTAAAGTAAAATAGGTTTCATCTTAGTAATGATTAAAATAAATTATGAATTAGAATGAGACACAATTTGTTATTATTATTGGTGGTGGTGGTGGTATATTAAAAACTAAGTTAATGAATGTTGATTTTATGAATAACATATTTATGTGAGAAATTTTACCTATAAATGTATTTAATGTTATTTGTGTAAGAAATTTCTTACATAATATAAAGTTATTTAACAACATATTAATATTGTGTTGTGACTATTATTAACTTATTTAGTATTGACATTAAATGTTAATACTTGGTTATTGATTTTCGGGATTAAGCTATGTGAAAGATTTTCAAACCATAATGAATTTTACATTGTTCCCCCGGGGATCATGCGTGGAGTGCCCACTTGAAATGTTGGTTTGAAAAACTCACTGACAACTTAATCTATAAAATCATTCACAATGATGACAAGCTGTGAAATCCTACACTTTGAGAATGTTACTACTTTGTCTTTGTTAAGTATAAGATATTGCACTAGTACAAAGTTTGCACCACTTTAAAGTCTACAGAAGAAAATATAATATTAATTAGAATGCAATAGAGTAGAAAAAATAAATTTATATCAATTATAATAACAAATAATAGGGAAAATTCTATTCAAGCCATATTGCAAGTGCCTTACATTTATTCAGGGAGGAATTTTAGAAGATGTTTTAAGGTTCATTAGTGAATATGATTATGCACATTTGATATAGTGACATGTTGAGTTTATGTAAAACACAAATTGAAAAGTTAAAAATTCAATGTTGTTATCTAATTCACATTAAGTACCATCACTTGAATTAACATAGAAGTTGAACCAAAATTTTCATATTAGTAAATAATATAAAATTCCTCAAAAAAAGGATTGAAGAGAATATTTGATATACAACAAACATTGAAAACTGTTTCTTCTTTTATATTAATAACCCCTTCAAAGAGAAAATTACATTCATGAATCATCTCCACCTAATATCCTTATATTCAGTCAAGCAAATCAATTACAACTTGTACACCACATTTATTTATCGTGGTTTTCCTACAATCTTCTTTCTTTTGCATCCATGCCCAAACTATGGTATTAACTGGAATAGATCCAAGTCATGTGTCATCAAGGTTTGGTACCGAATATTGTTCTAAAATTTCTCCTTGTATTTCCCTGAACTAGGCTTCCATCAATCAACCTTTACATGAAGAGTCTCACTTTCATCATTCTGGAAGATATATGAGGTGGTTTTTTCCATCCAAATCATGATCTAAATAGCTACATCTTTCCTTTTTCAACTTCAATCATAGGATTGAATCTTGGCTTTAGGTTGTTGCACTTGGGTCCAACATATACCAGTTCATCCGTCACATTATCAAAATATCCATCCATAATACTTATATTACATGCAGTGAATTACGATCAACATTAAATCTCACATGGATTAAATTGTCTTTATGATGCAATGTATTTGATGATAATGTCTAACATGAATTAAAGCTAACATGATGTTACTACTTAATGATCGATTTTTTGGATTAAGTTATGTGAAATATTTTCAGTCCACAATGAGTTTTCATGGTTCCCATAACAAGCATGGGTGGAGTGTCCACTCAAAACATTGGTCTGAAAAACGTTCACACAGTGTAATAAAAAAAATCAATCACAATGATGACAAATTGATAAAACCTGCACACTCAAAATGTTAGTACTATATTTATTGAGAATAAGTTAATATACTAGTACAAAGTTGCCACCACATTAAATCCTACACGAGAAAATATAATTATGAATTTGAATGAAACATAGTAGTACAATTAAATTTATATCAACTATAATAACGAATAATACGGAAAAATCACTTCAAACCTTATTGCAAGTTCTGTACATTTATTCACAAAGCAAGTCTATAAGATGTTTTAAGGTGCATTCACACAAAGTATCATCACATGAATTAACATTGAAGTTGAACCAAAATTTTCATATATGTAGCAAGTAATATTAAATTCCTCAAAAGGTAGCTTGAAGAGAATATTTGATATACTACAAACATTAACAATTTTTCTTCATGTATATTAATTAGTCATTCAAAAAGAAAAATTACATTCATGAATCATCTCCACCTAATATCCTTATATTTTCTCAAGCAGATCAACTATAGCTTGAGGATGAATATTTCCACAGTTAATCATAATGACAAAGAGAGTTTATGGAATTAAATTGTGTGTATTGAAATGTCCCTACGTTTTGAGTTGACACTCCACCAATCATCAGGGGAGAAAAATGAAAAGCTCAAAGTGGTATTGAAGAGAGTGAGAAAAATCTAACAATAAATAAGGTAAGGGTTTTGTACATACATTAATGAATATAATTATGCACACTTGATATAGTGAGAAGTTGTGTTGATCTAAAAGACAATTTGAAAAGTTAAAATTTGAATGGTGTTATCTAATTTGCATGAAGTATCATCACGTGAATTAACATTGAACTTGAAGTGAAATTTTCATATATGCAGTAAATAATATAAAATCCTCAAAAAGTAGCTTGAAGAGTATTTATTATAGTGCAAACATGGAAAAATGTTTCTTCATCTATACTAAAAGTCATTCAAAAAGAAAAATTACATTTATGAATCATATCCACCTAATCTCCTTATATCCACTCAAGCAGATCAAGTATAGCTAGTACACCACATTTATTTATCTTGATCTTCCTGCAATCTTGTTTCTTTGGCATCCATGCCCAAACTATGGTATTAATTGGAATAGATCCAAGTTCTGTGCCATCGGAATTTGGTACCCAATATTGTTCTAAAAATTTTCCCTTGTATTTTCTTGAGCTAGGCTGCCACCAATCAATCTTTACATGAAGGGTATCGTTTTCAAGATCCTGGAAGATATATGAGGTGGATTTTTCCATCCAAATCATCTCTCCATCCTCATTTCCTGATCTAACAAGCAACATCTTTCCTTTCTCAACATCAATTCTAGGATTGAATGTTGGCTTTGGCTTATTGCACTTGGGTACAACATATACCAGTTCATCTAACACACTATCAAAATCCCCATCCATAATACTTGATATTGCATGGAGTGCATTACCATCAATGTTAACATTTTTCCTCATCTTGAGCCAGAAGTCATCAGAAGAAGAATCACTTTCATCCAAGGGTGTATGGTCATTGTAGATTCCATCTAATGCATCAAGAACTCTTTTCCAATAATCTATTTTTTTATTCCATTCCTCTATAACAATTGGTGAATTCTCATTGCTAATAGTCTCTTTCCACATTTTTATGTATGATGTTATTCCTCCCTTTAGTTCTTTTAAATAAATAGCATTGTCTTTGGGACGTAAGAAAGATGGCTTCCCTATGGGAAATATAGGTCGACCTTCATCATCTATATTCCGCAACTCAACTGGTTCTGACCATTCAATGTCTCTGATGGATTCTTTATACCTCATAACTGGAACACCATTGAGTACAATAAATTGGAAGTATTGGACATTAATATGTCCAACTAGTACATTTTTCCCCTCCTTGATGTACGAATTAAAAAACTTTTGAATTCATACACTTTGTCAATAAGTTTAGGTGGAAATGCCCATTTTTCTTCTATTGTGCAATATGTATCCAACATCTCAGGTAAATAACATATATCTTTACTTTTCAAGTTGGAAGACATTCTTCCATAGGTTCCATCTATGTCTTCATGGGTGTGCCCCACAAGAAAGAACCCAACCTAAATAATGATGAAGACACCAAGTACAGTTAATAGTGATAGAAACATGAAAACATAATGATTCTTATTATCACTAGCTTCATTGTCCAACTGTAACAAAAAATGTGGAGGAAGAGGTTTAAAATCAATATTTTGATTTTCTGAGCTTCCATTTAAATATAGGAAAGAATCCTTGTACACTCTACATTTTGAGTAAATAGAGTTTTGAAGTAATGCATTTGAAAGTGGGTTTCTTGAACTTCCACTCTCATAAAGCAAATCACCATACATATCAAGCTGTGGGTCTTCAAGGTCCCTCAAGAACTTTGCAAGAGATGTAATGATAAATTGTGATCCCATGTGTACAAATGGTAGGGAGAAATGATTAAAACCTCCAATGCTATGCCCATGTGTTATAATACCTGACAACGAGAAACGCAATTTTGTTCTTGCAATAGATTTTGATTTGACACATAATATTGGGATTGAAGTCTTTGTTTTGTCCATTTTATCATGGATAATGCTCAAGTATTTCTTTGGATACCGCTCTTACATAATTATATGGGCATAGTAGCAATGTCTTCCACACATAACAATCTTTTTATGTTTCTTCAATCTAGCTTGTGCCTTTTCTTCTAGCTCTTTTGTAGTCAATGTCTTCATCTATGCTTTCAACACGATACATTTACTGAAGTTAGTGTTCTTTGAGAATGCCACATCTGGAAAATGAGTATTGCAAATCTTTCTCATTGTTGGTTGTGATATTGATGGAAAATTGAGCTCTTGAAGAGCCTCAATTATCTCTTTTAACAAAGAACTTTGGGTGTACGTTGATGGCAACAATCTTAAAGGAGCAAACGTTCCATCTTCTTCAACTTGTCGTGTTTGGTTCGGTGAAAAATTTGAATTATCCATTACAATTTTGTGCAATATTTCTATGGCTTCCACAGTATGTGCACATGCTTTGGATTTGTTGGTGTTACCATGAATTCCTTTGACATGCCCTTGATGGAAATTATGTCAGTAAGTATAGAAGGTGATTTGAGGAATATTATGTATCGTGTACCATGCTTTATTACAAATAATATCTCTATTAAACCTCATGTCCTTTACTTTCCTAACAATAGGACGTAGGCCATGTCCATGGCTCTTTAACATGATTGTGTTGGAAAGGAGTGAATTCAAGACAAATTCCTTGACGCCATTTTTATTTAATAGTTTCATACCCCTTCTAGTAGCTGCAATGGTGTTCTTGTCCACATGTTGAAGACAATCTTGTTTGCAACATTCATCCATTTCCAAAAGTCAGATTTCTTTCTCTTCATCTCTCTGTATTTGAAAGTTTCCAAAAAAACTTGTAGCCACAACTCGTTTAATCCTTTTATATGGATTCGTTACATGCATAACAATTGATTTTGGATATTTTTCATTATAAATATCACCATCCCATGTGTTTAAGGGACTTTTTTCCTCTATAAGATCCCATACTGCCATTTCCTTGGGTGCCTCCTTGAAATTTTCATTCACCCTTAAAATCTCACCTTCATTGTCCACCAACTTATTTATTGGCCATCTGACCAAACAATGTATAGACTTATCCCCAATCATACATCTTTCACAATTTCTATCTATGTCTTCCAAAAAAACACCGAATTCATTTTCACCTAACATTTCACCCTCAACCATGTCATCCTCACGGACATTAACTATGATCCCTTTGGCAATGCACATGCTTGTTCCTGTGCATTCATGTGTAAGAGAAACCTTTTTACATGTGAATGTAAGCCTGTCTTGGGGAGTATTTACTGGATGATCATGACAATGAGGTTCCAAATCTGTTTCTGGCCAAATCTCATAAGATCCCAATGCACCCCCTAGTGTATTCTCAAATCCTATTGGATGTGGAAAAAGAGCATCATGTTTTAACACCTTCTCAATGTTAACCTCTATGGATCCTTCATTTACCATCATTCCATGAACCTTATGACCAATCTTTGTATTGAATATGGAGCCTTTACCCACCTTCACTCCACATTGCAAAATATCTACCTTGTCTCCAATAGAAAATGCTGAAGAGACATTTGCACCTATACAACAAATTAAACAAACTTAGTATTTACTCAAAAATAACAAGCAATGTACTATAAAAAACACTTATCATATGCTTCAAGATTTTGATTTACCTTTGTTATGCCTCAAATATATTATCTTCCCTAGATGTAAGTCCCCTTCATCAACATCTTCCACAATAAAATGTGGTTCAATGACATCAATTATCAAAACCATAACATATCCTACATTAATCATTTCTCCACGATGATGAGTTGTAGTCTCTGTATATTCAGCCCTTCCTAGTCCAATAACTTGAACATTAATTAGGAGGTCAACATAGTCCCCTCTTGTCAAAATTATATTTTCCATTGTAACACCTCCCAATTTCTGTAACACATTTGAATTGTAGTTTGTAATTAAGGTTAAACCATATGAAGTGTATGTTCAAAAAACTAATATAGTTGCAATAATTCTAAACAATAGGATAGCCCTTTTATATGCCACGAAACATTGTTCCCCTACATCTTGTGCACACTAGAAAAAGGGAATTTACATATAAAATACGTAAAATATATATGAAGAGATAACAATAAGAGATCCAAGAAGTATTAGAGAATGAAAGATATCAACTCAGATAAAACCACCAAATTCCTATTTGACTTTGGACATGGCACTTATATTGTTTATGTATGTGTATGAATGTCCTGGAAATCTAGCTAGAGTTAGATTTCATTCTTAAAACGTTGCACAATGAATGAAAATTAATGTGTGTTAGTTTTCATAAGGTAGTTTTCCATCTAACAGAACCACATTGTCATTAATCACATTACACCATGATGAAAATCTAGCTGGAGTTAGCTTTCATTCATAAAACATTGCATCGTGACTAAAAGCTAATTTGTGTTAGTTTTCATAAGGTAGTTTTCCATCCAACACAATCACATTGTCATCAAATACATTACACCATAATAGAAATCTAGTGGAGTTATCTTTCTTCTAACAACATGGCATGGTGAGTGAAACCTAATGTGCGATAGCTTTCATAAAAAAAAAATTCATCTAACACAACTACATTGTCATCAATCACTTTGCACCACGATGGAAATCTAGCTGGAGTTAGTTTTCTTTCTTAAAATATTACACAATTAGTGAAAGCTAAAGTGTGTTACTTTTCATAAGGTAGTTTTTCATCTGACACAACCACATTGTCATCAATCACATTGCACCATGATGGAAATCTAGTTACAGTTAGATTTCATTCTTAAAACATTACACCGTGAGTGAAAGCTAATGTGTGTTAGTTTTCATATTGCATTTTTAAATATAACAAGACTGCATTGTCATCAATCACATTGCACCATGATAGAAATCTAGCTAGAGTTGGATTTCGTTCTTAAAAATTGCATGGTGAGTGAAAGCTAATGTGTGTTAGTTTTCATAAGGTAGCTTTCTATCTAAAAATACCACATTGTCATCAAATATATCACACCATGATGGAAATCTAGCTGTAGTTATCTTTTATTTTAACAATATGGCACTATGAGAAAAAGCTAATGTGTATTAGCTTTCATAAGGTAGTTTTTCATCTAACACAACCACATTGTCATTAATCACATTGCACCTCAATGGAGATCTAGTTGGAGTTAGCTTTTGTCCTTAAATCATTGCACGACAAGTGAAATCCAATGTGTGTTATCTTTCATAATGTAGGTTTCCATATAGCACAACCACATTCTCATCAATCACTATTCACCATGATGGAAATCTATTTGGAGTTAGCTTTCATTCTTAAGAAATTGCATGGTGAGTAAAAGCTAATGTGTGTTAGCTATTATAAGATAGTTTTCCATTTAACACAGCCACATTGTCTTCAAATACAATAAGCCATGATGGAAATCTAGCTGGAGTTAGCTTTACTTCTAACAACATGGCATGACGAGTGAAAGCTAATGTGTGTTAGTTCATTACACCATGATGGAAAGCCAGCTGGAGTTAGCTTTTGTTCTTAAAACATTGCACGTTGAGTAAATGTTAATGTGTGTTAATTTTCATAAGGTATCTTTCCATCTAAAACAGTCACATTGTCATCAAATACATAACATGATGATGGAAATATAGCTATAATTAGCTTTACTTTTAACAACATGTTAGCTTTCCTTCTTAAAGCATTGTACAGTGAGTGAAAGCTAATGTGTGTTAGTTCATTGCATCAATATGGAAATCTAGCTGGAGTTAGATTTTGTTTTTAAAACATTGCATGGTGAGTGAAAGTTAATGTGTGTTAGAATTCATAAGGTAGTTTTCTATCTACAAGAGTTACATTGTCATCAAATACATAACACCATGACAAAAATCTAGCTAAAGTTATCTTTAGTCCTTAAATCATTGCATGATGAGTGAAATCTAAAGTGATAGCTTTCATAATGTAGTTTCCATCTAACACAACCACGTTGTCATTAATCACAATGCACCATAATGGAAATCTAGTTGGAGTTATCTTTCATAAGATAGTTTTCCATCTAACACAACTACATTGTCATCAAATACATTACACCATGATGGAAATCTAGTTGGATTTAGCTTTCCTCGTAACAACATGGCACGATGAGTGAAAGCTCATGTATGTTAGCTCATTACACCAAGATGAAAACCTAGCTGAAATTAGTCTTCTATATAACATAACCACATTGTCACATTGCACCATGATGGAAATCTAGCTGGAGTTAGCTTTTGACCTTAAATCATGGCACTGTGAGTGAAATCTAATGTGTGTTACCTTTCATAATGTAATTTTCCATTTAGCACAACCACATTATCATCAATCAAAATGCACCATGTTGGAAATTTAGCTAAAGTTAGCTTTCGTTCTTAACACATTGCATGGTGAGTTTAATAAAAAATGTGTGCTATCTTTCATAAAGTATTTTTCCATTTAACACAGTCACATTTTCATCAAATACATTACACCATGATGCAAATCTAGTTGGAGTTAACTTTCCTTCTAACAACCTAGCACGATGAGTGAAAGCTACTGTGTGTTAGCTTTCATCCTAAAATCATTACATGATGACTGAAATATAATGTGTGTTATCTTTCAAAATGTAGTTTTCCATTTATCACAAACACATTGTCATTAATCACAATGCACCATGATGTAAATCTAGTTAGAGTTAGCTTTCGTTCTTAAAACATTGCATGGTGAGTAAATCTAATATATGTTAGCTTTCATAAGGTAGTTTTTCATCTAACACAGATACATTGTTATCAAATACATTACACCATGATGGAAATCTAGTTGGAGTTAGCTTTCCTTCTAACAACATGGCACTATAAGGAAAATCTTGTGTGTTAGCTCATTACACCATGATGGAAATCTAGCTAGAGTTAGCTTTCATTTTAACAACATGGCATGATGAGTGAAAGCTAATGTGTGTTATCTTTCATAAGGTAGTTTTCCATGTAACATAACCACATTGTCATCAATCACATTGCACCGTGTTGGAAATCTAGTTGGAGTTAGCTTTCATTCCTGAATCGTTGCACACTGAGTGAAATCTAATGCGTGTAAGATTTCATAGTGTTGTTTTTCATCTAGCACAACCACATTGTCATCAATCACAATGCACCATGATGGAAATCTAGCTGGAGTTAGCTTTCCTTCTTAAAACATTACACGGTGAGTAAAGCTAATGTCTGTTAGCTTTCATAAGGTAGTTTTCCATCTAACAGAGCCACATTGTCATCAAATACATTACACCATGATGGAAATCTAGCTGGAGTTAGCTTTCCTTCTCACAACATGGAACTATAACGGAAATCTTGTGCATGTTAGCTCATTTCACCATGATGAAAATCTAGCTGGAGTTAGCTTTCCTTTCAAGAACATGGCACGATGAGTGAAAGCTAGTGTGTGTTAGTTTTCATAAGCTAGTTTTCCATGTAACACAACCACATTATCATCAATCACATTGCATCATGTTGGAAATCTAGCTGATGTTACCTTTCATCCTTAAATCGATGTACGGTGTGTGAAATCTAATGTGTGTAAGCTTTCATAATGTAGTTTTCCATCTATCACAGCCACATTATCATCAATCACAATGCACCATGATGGAAATCTAGTTGGAGTTAGCTTTTGTTCTTAAAACATTGCACGGTGAGTAAAAGCTAATGTGTCTTATCATTCATAAGGTATATTTTCATCTAACACTACCACATTGTTATCAAATACATTACACCATGATGAAAATATAGCTGGAGTTTACTTTCCTTCTAGCATGGCACTATGAGTGAAAGCTTATGTGTGTTAGCTCATTACACCATTATGAAAATCTAGTTAGAGTTAGATTTATTTTTAACAACATGGCACGATGAGTGAAAGTTAATTTATGTTAGATTTCATAAGGTAGTCTTCCATCTAACACAACCACATTGTCACATTGCACCGTCATGAAAATTTTGCTGGAGTTAGCTTTAAACATTAAATCGTTGCACAGTGAGTAAAATCTAAAGTGTATTAGCTTTCATAATGTAGTTTTCCATTTAGCACAACCACATTGTCATCAATCAAAATGCACCATGTTGGAAATCTAGCTAGAGTTACCTTTCATTCTTAAAACGTTGCACGGTGAGTAATAGCTAATATGTGTTAGCTCTCGTAAAGTATTTTTTCATCTAACACAGCCACAATGCATTCTTATCAAATACATTACACCATTATGAAAATATAGCTGGATTTAGCTTTCCTTCTAACAACATGGCACAATGAGTGAAAGATAATGCATGCAAGCTTTCATAAGGTAGGTTTCCATCTAACAAAACTACATTGTCATTGATCACATTGCACCGTGATGGAAATCTAGCTGGAGTTAGCTTTGTTCCTTAAATCATTGCATGATGAGTGAATTCTAATGTGTTTTAGCTTTCACAATGTAGTTTTCCATGTAGCACAACCACATTGTAATCAATCATAATGCACCATGATGGAAATCTAGCTAGAGTTAGCTTCTGTCTTTAAAACATTGCATAGTTAGTAAAGCTAATGTTGGTTACCTTTCATAAGGTAGTTTTTCATATAACATAGCCACATTGTTATCAAATACATTACACCATGATGAAAATCTAGATGGAGTTAGTTTTCCTTCTAACAACATAACACTATAAGGGAAATCTTGTGTGTTAGCTCATTACACCATGATGGAAATCTAGCTGGAGTTAGCTTTCCTTTTAACAACATGGCACGATGAGTAAAAGCTAATGTGTGTTGGCTTTCATAAGGTAGTTTTTCATGTAACACAACCACATTGTCATCAAGCACATTGCACCATGTTGAAAATCTAGCTGGAGTTAGCTTTCATCCTTAAATCATTGCACGGTGAGTGAAATCTAATGTGTGTAAGATTTCATAGTCTATTTGGGCCATCTAGCACAACCACATTGTCATCAATCACAATGCACCATGATGGAAATATAGTTGGAGTTAGCTTTCATTCTTTAAACATTGCACGGTGAGTAAAGCTAATATTTGTTAGCCTTCATAAGGTAGTTTTCCATCTAACATAGCTACATTGTCATCAAATACATTACACCATGATGAAAATCTAGCTGGAGTTAGCTTTCCTTCTAACAACATGGCACTATAAGGGAAAGCTTATGTGTGTTAGCTCATTACACCATGATGGAAATCTAGTTGGAGTTAGCTTTCATTTTAAGAACATGGCAAGATGAATGGAAGATAATGTGTGTTAGCTTTCATAAGGTATTTTTCCATGTAACACAACCATATTGTCATCAATCACATTGCGTTGTGTTGGAAATCTAGCTAAAGTTAGCTTTCATCCTTAAATCGTTGCACAGTGAGTGAAATCTAATGTGTGTAATCTTTCATATTGTAGTTTTCTATCTAGCACAGCCACATTGTCATCAATCGCAATGCACCATGATCGAAATCTAGCTGGAGTTAGATTTTGTTCTTAAAACATTGCACAATGAGTAAAAGCTAATGTGTGTTGGCTTTCATAAGGTAGCTTTCCATCTAGCACTGCCACCTTGTCATCAAATACATTACACCATGATGGAAATCTAGTTGGAGTTAGCTTTCCTTCTAACATGGCACTATGAGCGAAATCTTATTTGTGTTAGCTCATTACACCATTATGAAAATCTAGCTAGATTTATCTTTCTTTTTAACAACACGGCATGATGAGTGAGCTAATCATTACTAAGTGGTTTTGTCATTATGTCAATATTTTGCTCTTATGTAGGACAATAATAAAGGAAAATGTCTTGATTATCAACCAACTATCTGATGTAGTTGTGATGAACTGCAATATGCTTAGTGATGGCATGATAGATTGAATTTTTCACCATTTTGAGAGCTCTCTGATTGTCACAGAAAAATGAGGTTAGCACTGCTTGTCAAGTTGAAGATCGACCAATATTCTTCGTAACCACATTACCTCACAACATGTACTGAAGTATGCCTTCTATTTTATGTCAATGGAGGATAAGGAAACTGTAGGTTGTATCTTACTTCACCATGAAATTACCTTCCTAAACCAAGAGTGAACACATAACTTGTTTTTTACTTCCTTGTATCAACTGATCCAGCCCAATTGAAATAAATATGCTCTGCTAGCATGGAGTCAACAGATCTCTGATATAGAATGCCAAAGTCAAGGGCCCCTTTGAATATTGATGAACTCATTTTGTAACTTGCCAATGTAACTCTTCAGGATTAGAATTTAATTGAGAAAGAGACAAAGCAATGCAAAACATAGATCTAATTGTGTGGTAGTAAGATAAATCAAACTACCAACCAATTGACAATACAATGACTCGTTGATTAGTGGTGAGTATGTGTAAGCTGAGAGTTTTATGCCAACTTACATAGGTGTAGATGTAGGATTACATTCGATCATTCTAAATTTTTTGAAGAGTGCTTTGGAATACTTGACTTGTGATGAAAAGATAGTGTGCTTAGATTGCAAAAATTCTACACCTAAATAGTAATGAAGCAGGCTTTAATCAGTAATTTCAAAAATAGATCAAATATCAAATTTCAGCTATTGAATCTAGTTGGCACTGCTTTTGGTGATGGGAATACCATAAACATAGACAAAATAAGATCACTATATCATCGTCACTATTTTTGAGGTAGCAAGTGGGTTCATAATAGGTTTCTCTAACTCTAGAATCTCTAAGGTATTGATTAAGTTTGAAATACCAGGCTTAAGGAGCCTGCTTGAGTCCATACAAGGAATTTATCATCCATACAAGGACTTTACCAACCAACAAACCATATGTTTCTTTCCAAAAAAATGAAACGCTTGCAGTTACATCAAGGAACTTTTAACATCCATCTATATATCTTCCATCCAGAATGAGCATAAATGGAGATAATTAGTCGAAAAGTTACCATTTTCCTTGTGGGAGAAAAGGTTTCTTCACAGTCCACCCCTTCATATTTTGCATATCCTTTGGTGACAAGACAAGATTTGTATTTTTTCAAAGAACCATCTTATTTATATTTGAATTTAAAAATCCATTTACAACCAATTGCTTTCTTCCCTAGAGGCAATGTGGACAACACCCAAGTGTTGTTTTTCATCTATGCATCATAGTTCACTTTCATGGAAGCCTCCGATTCAATTTTTCCTTTGGATTCTTCAAATGTGTAAGGTTCAAATACATGGCACAAAAACAACAGAAGTTAGAGCAAAATTTACCTGCTCACTGCCTTGCACAATTTGTTGCCTCAATCGTGTAGTCTATCCTTCTAGTGCCTTTGGAAACTCAACTTCTCAATATCCTTCCATCATGGTATACTACCACTTCCATTTCCTTTGTTGGCCCTCCTGATCTTGCTGTGAAGATCAAGAATCCCTCTCTGTTGTGAACATTGAGAATCCCCCTATTCTTCACCAAACCCCTCCTTGGAACTTGACTCCTCTCATGTTTCTGGCTCTAAATCTAGTTTGATTTCAACACCAGAACTTGTTCTTGAATGAAGAACAATTTCATATACACTACTTAGTACTATACATAGATTTACCATTATCACATAAGAATGATATTTTCTCATCTACAACATCTCTATTAATCATAATTTTGTTCGTAGAGACATCCAATTCTTCATTAGGAACGTTTTTCCTTGGGAATATTTGCAAAAGAAATACAACTGAAAATACAAAAATATATTACAAAAGGTTTTCTGCCTAACCATGAATTCTCATGAGTGATATCCTACAAAGCTTTACAAGGAGTTTTGTTAAGGATGTAAACCACAACATTCACTGCTTTTTCCCAATATGGCTATTGTACATTCTGTCTATGCACCATGCACTTTGCCATCTCCACAACTATCCTATTCCTCCTTCCCATGACTCCATTTTTCTATGGAGTGTATGAAGTGGTATTCCGCCTATGTATACCTTCCCTTTTGCAAAATGATTTGAACTAAGTTGAAACAAACTCGCCTCCATTATCAGATCCTAAAGCTTTGAGTTGTTTACTTGTTTGTTTCTCTACCAAAGATTTTCATGTTACAAAATTTGAACAAAAATTTGATTTGTTATTCATAAAAAAAACCCTCATTTTCCTTGAATATTCATCAACTAGTAGTAGGAAATACTTAGCTCCAGATATTGTAGGTGTTTTCATTGGACCATGCAAATCAACATGTACTAGGTCCAAAATGCCTTTGGCTTGTCATGTTTTATTGTCAGTATCAAATGAAAGTCAATGTTGTTTTCATAATTGACATCCTTCACATATCTCTAACATTCTTGCACATACCTCTAACAATCCTAAATTGATGGAAGACCATCCACCATATTAGTCTTATTAAGTACATATAAATATTGATAACTTAGGTGTCCATACCTTTCATGCCAGAGTGCATTTATATTCTCTACCAAAGCTGGTGCATGTGCCTTTGTTGTTTTTAGACCAACCAATCTATACAACCCTTTTTCACCAATACAAACTACAGTCACCTTGTTATCACGAGAGTAGTGACCATATATTTGCTTCCTTGAAAATTTACAAAAAAGATTAGGGTTCCTAGTTATCTCACTGATAGATGAGAATTTTATCATGTTAGGAACATATCGAACGTTTTTGAAAGTATAACTTAAAGTATTGTTCAATATGACATGAACAACCTCACATCCTCTAACATAGTGAGTCCATCCATCATCCAAAGCAATAGATTCACTATTACTCTTATCTTCAATGAAATTTACATACCATTTTCTGTGACACTTGTAGTGGTGAGATGCATCTGAGTCGAATGCTAGGCTATAGACTTAGTTGATTGATTATGTAATGCCACAAATGAAAAATCACCCACTGCTTATTCTTCACCTCTTTCGACAACATTTGCATGCCTTTATTTCATTTGACCACATGCCAAGTCATTTTTTTTGGCAATATCTCTTGAAGTGTCCATGCTTATTGCAGTAATAACATCTGAATTTGTTCTCTTTGATACATTGATAGAATTTTTTTGTTTGTCTTTTCCTTTTAACTGTGCACTAAATGCACTCATTATAGTGGATTGAGTTTATGCTTCTATCTTATATAGCATTATTTCCTTCTGTACAAAAAAGTGTTAATAACTTCTCAAATGTAAGTTGTTGGTTCTCCCCAAGTAGATGTAAGGACTCAACAAATGAATCAAAGGATAGATGAAAACTTCGCATCAACAAAGCAACCATATCCTCATCATCCACCGGCTTCTTAATAGCAAAAAATTGATCATTAAGATCCTTCAAGTGCAATAAATATTTAGAGACTGATCCTCCTTCCTGCAACTTGGTGGAAAGTTAAAACAAAAGATTTTTAAAATACAATGACCACCCAACTTCTTATGCTTGATACTTATTTTGGAGATTTGTCAACAATACAGGTGCTATAATGGAATTTCTTACTTTTGGAACTAATGTGTCTGCCACTGACAGTTTGAGAAGAATAAGTGCCTCTTTATGTCTTTTATCGTAGTTTCGGGATAATTTGTTGGTTTGTATTGTTTACCTAAGATGGTTTGTTGGTCTGTATTCTTTATGACTCCATAAACTGAAATTCTTTCCAATCAATTTTTCACACTTCAGAACGAGTAAATGATGCTAACTAGACATTACTAATACAAATCGAAGAGGGAAGACTACAGTTTAGCATAGGCTTACCACCACTGAGAGTACTCCATCTAATCAGTTTAGAAAACCTCCTTTGTATTGACAACAGCTTTGAATTTCCACGCAATGGTTGGGCAATATTTCCACTCTCCAATTTGCAGCAGGTCATCAATCCTTCACATAGTAGTTTCATGGTCAAGAGCAAGGTGGTGGCTGATCCTCGATGAGCTTACTTTTATCATGCGGCTACACCACAACATTACAGTTGTTGGCCCAACCAAAACTCCTCGATTTAGCCACATATCAGGTCGCAGTAGATTTGAATATCTACTTTCCTATATCGATATTACAGTAAGCATATTTTGAAAAGTTCAAAGTCTACCATCAATAGTAGAAATTCCAGAAAATGAAGAACATGGTCAAGATTTACCCATGCTTTCATATCTTTTAATATGTACCATGAGATTCATACACTAGCTGCATACATGCAATAAAATTTAACCACAATTCTAGTGACTACAAGTGCCATGATCTCTTGGAAGATCATGTAAATTGCATCACAGAGATGTAATCACATATAGAGACCATAAAAAAGGAGATAAAATTGATTTGATCTAAGAATGACTTTGGCAGGGTAGGCAGGTCTTGTTACAGTACTAAGGGGATTTTGAGAAACCAGATCTCACCATAGCCTAGACTCTCGAGTTTATTTCTACGTTGTCACCGTAGACAGACATAAAATAAAGAAATCCAAGAAATAGTACAGGTTCAACATCAAATTTTTTAAAAGGTACAAGGTTATGAGGGAAATATGGCATCGTGAAAGGAAGGAAAACCAGATGGCATTGACAACAAGTTTAATATCTCAAACGAACCCTAGCTCTACAATTTTGGATATCATTTTTTCATAAATAATTTTCCTCTAATTAAATGGCTTATACTATACTCTATCATTCATAATTGTATTATCAGTCTGTTATTTTTACTTTGTATATTTTTCCGGTAGGGTTGTCAGGTAGATATTGAGGCAAGCTAACCAATGACAAATGATAATAAGCTAGGAAACATGACATGTCCTCCTAGCACTGTGTGTCACATGTTCACATGTCAAACATGATGCTAAAGTGTCAAACATGCAAGGGACACGTGTCCTGGTAGAGATTAGGGAAATCCAACCAATGATCAATGATAATAAGCTAGGAAACATGACAAACCCTCTAGAATTAAATGGTGTTTTTGGGACAAATGATAATAAGCTAGGAAACATGAACGCCCTCTAGAAATTTTATGTTGATTTGAGACACGTACCTGCTATTTTGAAGTTAGTGTTTTTATTTAGAGATGATACTCTAGGAACATAATGATTTTTAGAACAGAAGTATTTACTGAAACTTGATTAGCAAGTGATTGTGTGTGTGACAGAAGTTGTTTTTTCTCTGAGGAATTTCATAATAGTCAAATTTAGAGTGTTCTGTTGTTATTTAAATTGTGACAGCAGTAAGGTTGTCAATCACCAAGTCTCAGCAATAAGTAGTAAATCAGATATATTTCGTGTGTTGTAACAGTGTTTTAAATATCTCCAATTTCTCCCAATATTTCCAGTTTGCTGAGTTTTTCAGGTTGCCAACATTTTCGATGTTTTTCGAGTTTCTCACATCCAAACTTATGCTTGCCAATAATCTCCCCGATATTTATGATAAGTTTGTTTCTAGACCCTCGAAAATATATTCCACCAAAACAAATTTGCAACATTAACTTTATACTCTTAAGAACAACTCATCTGTACATATTATGTTGGAAGGCAATCAGAGGTTTCATGGTAAAATTTTTACTATGTGGAAATAGAGGATGGTTGTGAATTTTTTAATACAGTGTTGAGACAAAAGAATATTGGGAAAGGATTTTTGAAGTACAGCAGATCAGGATAACCATGCTAATCATGATGTAATAAACCAGGAGGTTGTGATGTCAGTCAAACTCTCATTGATCAATGATATGTTCACTTAAGTGCAAGACAGTGATGATGCTTTCAAAATTTGTGGGCATTAAAGTTTAAACATGTGTGAAACATCATATATATGTAAATCTTTTTTCATAAAGAATTTATTGTTCAATCAAGATTGAGTAAAAATAATCTCTTCAAGATCACTTCTTCAAAATCCAAGAATTTAGAAAACTTGAATGAAATTGATAGAAAAACTAAAAAACAAGATATGGCTTAATAATCACATTGAAAAGCCTATAACCTTCATATGAAGAATTTGTTGAAACCTTAAATATAAATTCTGGAGACGTTGATCCAACATTTGAGTGTTGAGTAATAGGTGGAAGAAGCAGTTCGGTAGCGGCAGTGTGAATGGAAATCTAAAGTGGCCTTAAAAGCACATTTCAAAGGAAAAGGAAAGAATAAAGATAGCAGCAAGAGTGTTCACTCAGATACTCAGAAACGTAGGAAAGGTATAAGTGTTGCAGGGATGCTTGAGTTCAGGTTTCTTATCAACTTCATTTTGGTCAATGGTGGTGTTCCATTTTGAGAAGAGTAACAGTAAAAACAATTATCATTTCAGTGAAAATATAATAAAAAACACTTCAAGTTTAAAAGACGAGAAAAAATATAAAAGAGAATATTTATATTCTTAAGAGGTTCGTACTCGACTCGTACCCTCTTGGAGTTTCTTCCCTAAATGTTTAAAATGTACCCTAATTTAGGACAGCAATTTGTAACCACTTATACTATGAAACGAGAACTTGACACAGTTCTCGTTTTTCTCTCTCCTAATTTTAGTAGCTATTATTACCTCCATTTCAAAAAGGGTTGATACCAATATCACATATTTTCATTTTGAGGCATTTTTTTGGGCCTTTGTATCATCTTTGTTGTAAAATAATTTTTAATTCTATTTTCAAGTGTGTTTTTTAGAAATTTAACAAAACAACATACATTTACAAGCAAGTTATAATGAAAACTATATACATTTTGCAAAATTTTCTTTAAACTAAGACATTTTTATGGACAGAATAAGACATTTTTATTGACAAAATTGTGAAAATTTTGAGAAAATAAAGACATTTAAAACCATTTTCAATGGATTTTCAAAGTTTTTTGCAAAAAAGTGATGCTATTTCATAGTATTTTCCCAAAAGTGACTATTCACATAAATTCAAGAAAAAACTATACCATATATTTGTAAATAACATTACATATGTTAGAGGTTTTCTTTTTCTCGCTTGTTTTTCACATAATATGGTAGAAATTTTAGATTAATTAGTGAAAAGGTATATAATATGATAATTGTTAAACTTGCACAATATTGGTTCCCTTTGGGTATTTGAGGATGCTGAATCCATTTGTGGATTCAAAAAACTGATTTGGACACTTCATAATTCAGATTTGAAAAAAAAACAAAGCCCAATTCCAATCAAAACTTCACCAAAAAGTCAAAAACCTCTAACAAATAGCGGAAACTATAGAAAGTGGTGGGTATAGGTCAAGTAAAATCGATAAATAAGTTTCACTTGCATATCCATTTTATGGTAATTCTAGTAAATACTATGAGCATCTGAGTAAGCCCTCCTCCTCTAGTGGCCTAGTCCATGTAACTAAACTTAGTGACTCTCTTAGTCCACTTAGGAATTTACGGCATTTGACTAAGAGGCCGTAGAAGAATTAATTCGCACTTAGATAATGTTCTGGCCAAACTCTTCTTATTAGTTTGTAGCTTTTTTCTAAGTGGGGCATCGGATGTGAAATTGTCCCATGTTGTTGTTGTCACTATCGTAATAGTTGGAGTGTTTTGTTTATATCTATCCTTCCTTCCTTTTGTGTTGTTGTCCTTCCTTGTTTGTTTACCAAAGACAAATTATAAATGTAAGAAATTACAAGTACATTTTTAATAGTGTTACATAGTTCTAGGAATATGGAATCATCACTTAATCCTGCAATTAATTATATCTAAAGTTGTAATCATTTTCCAATTTCTATCACATACTTCAGGTATAAAGGAAAAGGTTGTTGCTCCAAAAAGCAAATTGAGGTTCCTTTCTACGTCAAAAACCTCATACTATTTATATAAATATTTTTTAAATATCTGTTAGATGATCTCCAGGCCTTACACAATATGCTCTCGGTTCAGGCCTTCCAACGATACATGGTCTTTCAATAGATAGGAGGTGACGGGTGATGTCAAGGATTCATGATAGGCTTTCAAAATGAAGACCTAGTTTGATCGTTCTCTCTTTCACACAAATATCTTTTCCACCGGGTTGTAAGCTTTGAAAAGGAAGACATGGTTTGAAGACTCTGGATATGTGTACAACTTCATTCTAAAGAGCATGTATGGAAATCTGGTAACTATTTTTTTCAAAAATAACCTTCCTATTTTATTTCATAGATAATAAACTCTCCCTTATTCTAGAAGACTCAAAGAATTCAAGGGTCCGAAAACTCCCCAAACAAAAAGAATATAAATACTTCTTACCAATTAAACTAACCTTAAAACTAAGCTCTACCAAATCTAACGTCTAACCTATCTAACATCTACCCGATACCAATCAAATCTAAGAGAAAATGATAAACCATACCTTTTGGATTTACTCATTTAGCTCCTCATTATTTGTATAGAAAAGCGATGGATTAACCAATTTCTTTTTTTGACATACTCCTGCTCTCCATTTGGGTGGGGTATGACTTGACCCATTTTCAAAAATATTTTATCTATTCGAAATGCTTCAGCTCGACTACCTCTCGATCCATATGTCTTAGAAAATGATGAATTTTATTCTCCACTAAACTTTGAAGTCTGATTTTTCTTTTCTTTGTATTTCTATTGCAGGTGATATGGGGAGGAGTGTGGAAAACCGGATGCGATATATAAAAATTCTTAAACCTTTTACCATCTTTAGTTAAGGGCCGCTTACCAACAGTATGTAACATACAAGATGTTTATTTTTACAACAGTTTCTTCCATTTTAGAAATCTATTTTGTGATATAATTTTTCCTTTATGACTATTAGGTTGAATCGGTTCACCAAATGATATATGAATTAGAAAACATTATGATGGCTGGCTGGTACGACATCTACTGTGGAGAGACTAGATGTGGGCTTCATGCTGCAAAGATATCAAGAGGGGAAACTATGATGATGAGATTGGTTATGACAGACACGGGGAAGGGAGCAGAGCTCCGCTCCTTGGGTGACAAAGGGCCGCCCTTCACAAGCAGCGTGATTCTAAGAATCGCACCGCTCGTGAAGGGCGACCCTTTGTCGCCCAAGGAGTGGAGCTTAGCTCCCCGAGGTTGCAAATATCAAAGAAAAATATGTTAACTAGACTGCATGGAAAACTCATGACTAGATAGTATGGAAAGTTAGCATAGGAGCATGCCATCACATCTTCTGGCTTTGTAGGAAAACTCATCACTAGCCTTAGTATGGAAAGTTAACATAGGAGCATGCCATCACATGTTCTGGCTTTGTAGTGAAGGGTTCATGGTATCGATGAATTGAATGGAGATAATCTCATGAATCTCATTGGTCTTCCAACAATATTCAGTTTCTAGGCCATTGAGACTGCCACCGACGGATTCAGCAAAGAGATTGGAAGGGGGGAATTCAGAAAGGTATACTAAGAAATTTTAACATATGGTATTAAGGTGGCATTCAAATTTCTGATCAATCAGCTATATTAGAAATGGAAAATGGGAGGAAGGAACGGAGCTAGGGAGAAGAGCTCCATTCTGTAGGTGACAAAGGGCCGCTCGTGAAGGGCGACCCTTTGTTACCCAAGGAGCAGAGCTCAGCTCCCTGAGCTGATAACGTGGCTTTAAATAACAACGACGAATGGAGGATTTGAAGACAAGGTGATGGGATTACCCTTAACATGAACTGAGTTCTTCTTTCCATAAAGTGGCTTTAAATAACAACCATGATTAGAGGATCTGAAGACAAGGTGGCGGGATTACCCTTAACATGAACTGAGTTCTTCTTTCCAACTTGTCACTCCTTCTCTAGAATCTGATGTAATTTGGTTGTTTACAATCAAAATATATCATTTTATTCATGATAGATGTAGTTGAGAGCAACACGTGCAAATCATGAATCCTGAACAAATTGATGTGCCAACAGTATCTATTTTAGATCATATCCATCAATTGCATTGATTAGGTTATTAACAAAGAACTAACTTGGCAATCGTATAATTCCTACTTCTGGCAAATTATTCGTGATATGTTTAAATACCTCAACAAAATTTAAATCTAATTGAAAACCATCTCGAAAACTTGATGAAAATATACTAAGGTAGTTCAAGATTCTTTACTTAATTTAGCATATTAGAAATACTCATCTCCCTTTTATGCAAATTGAGCTAACAGATCTTGTAGTAGTAATTCTTCAAACTTGGTGTGATCTTAGTTCTTTAAAACACATGGCTCGATATTCTTTTGCAGCATTCTCTTGAATGATTCTGATCGGTATAGTTTCAAATATGCACAGTGGTGTTTCATCTTTGTCCTTTATAAACTGGTTTAATGTCTTAATATTTGACACTGATACGAATAATCTGGAGGTTATGTTCATTCTTAAGGTAATCTTCGTTCTTAAAATGTAATATGTCGCAACATTTCGTAAAAAAATTTCAAATTAGACTTCCAAAAATAGAACTAAACTCATAATAGAATGATCATTTAAAGCATGCCGATGTGTAAAAAAAAGTAAACTTTGATTTCCTTAAAATTTGAAATATGTATAATGAAAATCAAACTTTGATGAAAGAGTGGGTATAGCATATCAATTGATGCATAAGTCAAATAGAAAGGAGTCAATTCGGTGATGTGGAAAATTTATTAAATATGAGGGATCTTTTAATAAACACAAATTTCACACCTATGAAATTCTATATGGACGACACCTTTTATGAATAACACCTTTGAAATTCTATATGGACGATACCTTTTATGAACAAGGAGAGCTGCTAAAGGCAGCAAGTCCCTGCCTTAAGGAGTTGAGTATAATGTAATAGTTTAGTTAAGAAAAATGAAATGGGATTTTGTGTCAGAAGGTTGGGTTGTAGCACCCTAGCAAATAGTCGATCATTAGGTGCCCTGGCGATGATGGCTAATAGTCGATCATTAGGCACCCTGGTGATGATGGCTTATAGTCAATCATTAGATGCCCTTGCGATGATGGCTTATAGTTTCCTTTTTCACAATTAACCACCAAATGGGCTTTAAGCTCACCAAATTCCACAAACTATTTTTTACTAAGATGTGGAATAATAGGGTCATATTAGTGGAAAGACAAAGAAGGTAAATGCAATTTATGTTTTTTTGACAGAAAGTTTTGTATTGTTGATCATAGGATGCTTTGGGAATGCTTCGGTTATGGAAAACAAAGAAGAAAAATTTAACCATTCTTCAAAATCTCAATGGTATCGTTAAACCATGAAGGTAAACAAACGTTTTGAAAGATTTTAACATGAAATTAGTAGACGATCGAAGGTCTGGGAATGTCTGGGCTGATTTGTGGTTTGTAAAATTGCAATTTATGAAGATTAACTTTGCTTCTTGGTCCCCCTACCTCAGGAAATACTACTTTGCTCCTGGAACTCGCCGAAAAGCTTTCAAACACTCTCAAATTAAGTATGTCAGCTTCCTTCAAGTCTCAAATATTTCATGGTGCTAATATAGATGGAACTTAATTATGTATGAGGTTTTCGTTCAAGTTGAAGCAGAAGTGACATATAATGGGCATGACCTCAACAAATTCGTGCCAAAAAAGGCTTCTGCTTACATCAGTCATCATGATACCCATTTGGGAGAAATGACTTTTAGAGAAACTTTCAAATTTTCAGCTCACTACCAAGGCGTTGGTTCAAGATATGGTATTTTTTGAAGAGTTAATGAGAGTTCAGTTCACTACATTCTTACAGATCTAGGTTTTTATAGATCATCTTTATATCTATCTAAAACCTTTACATATATATATGAGAATTATTAATAATCCAACCTCTTGATCTCTCGTGATTAGAATGGATCTATGTTGAAATAACCAGTCTTGGCTGTAGATGTGTTGACTGAGCTTTGCAAAAGAGAAAAACAATTACGGCTACAACCAGATACCGACATTGATGTTTTCATGAAGGTAACGACTTCGAAACCGATGTAGTTTTGAGTTTAGTTATTACTTTTTTTAATCACAAATGGTGGAGGTGAAATAAATACTGTTAACTGCTGAATATATATAGGCAATAGGAAACTAGTGTTATGACGGACTGGGTTTTTAAGGTAATATTTCTTCCTATTTATCTACAAATCAATTCAAATTCTATGTTCAGATCTAAAAATGGAAGGCAATTTTTTTTCGAATTGCTTGTCGTAACTAAAAACATGTTTGATGTGAATTATGGCACCTGTATGAATAATGTAAAAATATATACTTGTTGGTCCAAATATTGGGGTTAGACATATGCTCAGATACGATGGTTGGAGATAATATGCGATGAGGAATTTCTGGAGGTCAGAAAAAATGAATGACAACGGGGGAGATGGCGGTGGGAGGTTCCAAAGCTTTTATGATGGATGAGATATCGACGGGGTTGGATCCTAATCTATAATGGATCAAAATATGAATTGCGGTGCACTTTAATTGCACGGAGACTCATATCACACCAAACTCCGTTGTTATCATAATCCAACAAGCTCCAATCTTGCGAACAAAATGTAATAGATATCCCTACGTCAAAAATAAAAAATCGATCACTTTAAAAGACAGTGAATATAAAATCGGGCACTATAATAAACAATGAATATAAATATAAAAGAGATGAATTTTCCCACATGAAGGACACTATTAAAAAGATATAAGACAATGAATATAGAGTCGCTCACTGTAAGAAACAACGAATATAAAAGAGTTGAATTTTCCAAAAGGAAGGATCTAGGCTCACATTGTCACCATCCAAAAATAAATCAACCTTTTTAATTACAATCTTTAAGATGGATCACTTTAATTATTATTAAAATTTGTCATTTAATATTATTCTGAGTAAGCATTTAATATTATTCTGAGAAATCCCTTTTAGTATAGGTAATTTGAAGTGATAGATAAGATTCTAACTTTCTACATTCAAACAAATTATCTGTAATAACGTAACAAAGCAATTTTTGGATGATTATGAAATCTTAAAAATTAAAGTTTTTGTTCACATGAAGTTTGAATTAGTTTTGACGATACACCGGAGGATAGACACATCACGCGTGACCTCCCATGTGTCTCTCTCATGGAGCCATAGCCTTAATAATATCACCCTCTGCATCATATATTTACAACAATTTGGAATGATAATTACGCAACCCAGGGAGTAGATTCTATAATAGCAAGCGACAGACCATCAAGCAAAACCGTTGGTTCCGAAATGGAGAAAAGGATGATATTGGGGTCGGGCAATTCTCGTGCTCTACTTTTCATTTCTTGTTATTTCGGTATTTTCTGTAATTCATGCCCAACTAAGAAGTGGCAGCCGTTATGGAGGGTAGGATGAGAGATCATCATGGCCATGTCAGAGGCTGAAGTGGCTAAGTGACCAGGAGAAAGGTAACCTTCAATCAATAGCAGGAAGAATGCCTAGACGAACAACTGATGAAATAAATAATTATAGAGATACAAGGCCACATGCCTTTAATGCCCATGAATTCTGGTGCTAAGGCCATTGCATTTATGTTAAGCCATTGACATTGCTGTGTGCAAATTAACACCATAATTAGTTAGTTTGTATAGCAATATTTGCAGAAATGGAAGCTTGCAACTGTAAACCATATGAAACATAAAAAAACACACAAACCATTTTTTTTATGTACTTGCATGTGTTGTAGATTTGTAAACCATATGACATAAAAATACAAACTGGCCTCTTTTTTTTGCACTTGCACGTGTTGTAGATTTTTGCAGGTGTTGTAGATTTTTTCATGGGAACTTGGCCACCAAATTCATCCATTCCAATAGCCATGTATGTAACTTTTGGGCATGCATTCTTCTTGGGAGATCCGCATGTGAGAGGATTCTCATCAATCCTGGTAAGTTAGACAGTGAGCACTATCCACCCTCTAGGTTCTCTGTTGGCTTATTATCAATTAGAGAAGATGCATGGCCACATTGTTTATCATTAGAACTGAACAAATCCTATAAAGTGAAGTGAAATCAGACCCGATGATTGTTCTAACTAATTTATAGAAGCATTACTGTCAGAGTAGATGAATTGAACTAATACAATAAAATAAAGGCGTTTGATATAGGTCAGTGAAATTATTCTGTAGGGGAGAAAGGTTCTATGCAATTATTTGTTTCTGAATCTTGCATGACCAAAAAATTAGATAATGAGCATGCAGAAGATGTGAGTGCACACACTTACCAATCAGTTCCATTAGTGGTTCCATCGATCCGCCCATCCATGGGTTCGTCCATCACTGCTATTTTTCAATGGTAAAGCCCACGCTTTATGCTACATGCTCTTAGGCTCTTCATCCATCCCTACTATTTTTCAATGGTAAATCCCACGCTTTAGGTTACACGCTCTTAGGCTCTTAGGCTCAATGGGGCTACCCGCACAATATCTTAGGCTCCATGACCAGGCTTGTGAAATTATTCTGTAACTGCCTGAATATGAGCTAAGAAGTATTATGACCTCCCAAGCCACATATAAATAGATATATAGCTAATAGATAGATGCTATCTAACATAACAAAAAGAAGTTATTGGTATCAGTCTTGAAAATTCAAGAGCCACAAAATACACAATACTGAAATTACAGAGCCATCTTGCTAAGCCTTATCTGATGTCGCTCAAGCCATTTGAAAAACCAAGCTATATCACCGTCTACCACATTTTTTTGTTGGTGCTATTCGACTTCCTATTGCTAGGTTTGTTCGTCTCCACCACCACTTAAAACAATGAAGGTGTGGCAATAACCAAGGTGGTTGAATTCACAAGATTTCTGATGGCTCGACAACACATATACAAACTGACACCAGACGTCCAACATGCATATTGACAGCAGCAGCATAGTTCAGTACACAGATCTTTCACCAGCAGCAAGAATGAGGTAGTGGGAGCATGAACTAAGTTTGATGAAGCAAACATTAAACAGGGACTAACAAGAACGAGGTAGTGGGAGCATGAACTCAATTTGATGAAGCAAACATTAAATGTTTGAAACTAATGTCAAACAATCTCATAGCAGTAGTTTAATTGTAACAAAACAACCAAAAAACTTAGGACAAAATTAGGACATGTTTCTTGTGAAAACTCACCTACCTTGAAAAAAGGCCAAATAAGAAGTCTAAGTGGCTGATTGGTGGAGAGGGAAGCCAATTTTCTTGATTGGTAGAAAAAACGGCATTAAGAAAGCATTGAATGATGTTGATTGGTGGAGAAAGCGACCGTGAATTGATTCGATACAAACTTAGGAAAAATGTTGCATTTTTGTTTTTGTTTTGCGTGCAAACTAATAAAATTGACGGCAAGGCGATTACAAGAGTCCCTGCTATGCCTGGGGCAGGGACTAATAAGGAGTTAAAAAGGATAATTAATGAGTAATGAAAGTTTATAACATAGTACTTTAATATAATATTAAAGTATTATAAATTTGAAAGTCCTTTTAATTAAATATAAATCTTGTACCTAAAAATTCCAAAAGGGTGTCTTCATCTTTATAATAAAGTATTTTATTTATTTATAAAGATTAGCTTATCTTCATTTTTTTAATTATTCATGAAAATATTGAGTGTTTCAGTTACCAGTTGTTAATTTGTAAATACACCAACAAACTAAGATTTCTTACAATTGTCTAAGCATCATATAAAACCAACCAAGTCAAATCCAAAAATATGATTAGCTTAATAAACTTAAGTACAACTAAGAAGGTGTTGTTTATCAACTAAAGTGCCAAAAGATGCCAACTACAAAGATATCCAAATCACCAAATCCTTATACAATTGAAAGCCAAGCCAAAGAACAAACATGGCAAAAGACAAAGAATCAAAGAAAGAAATCCAAGAACCCACCTACCAAAACAAGATAAATAAGATAAAGAAAATAAAAATTATATATTTACAAAATTTACTTGGGGGCCCCTTTTGATTTTACAAAAATTAAGGGGAGTTGTTGGTGTGCCAACAAGGTTTGCTCGAACTATTTTGACAGCTCTAGATTATAATCCCATCGGATTTTGATCATGTCTTTGGGGCGAATTCATGTCCTAAGACTGAAATGGGATGTTTTTTTGGATAAAAAATGAATTAGAGAGAGAGACAATTATAATTGTACCAAATACAATTTGTTTAGTGTGATTATATGTCTCACATGACTTCTTCTTATGAAGAATGGGATATTGTTGCAAAAGATCATGATTAGGAGGAATCCAAGGAATGTGTGGAGTGTATTAAAGTTTAACAACATTTAATATTGTAATAATATTTAAGTTTTTGAAACTTATATGAGTTTAAAAATCGATAAACATCCATACATAGTAAAATTGTAAATAAGACATACTCTATGTTTCGATGTTGTGAATTAGAAGTGATTTTGTTGTAAATGGATTGAGATTAATTATGAGATTAATGTAATGTTCTAGGGGGTTTATGGGATTAGAGGTTTATTTATTTTATTTTATTTTTTATTATATCCAATCCTTCCTTTGCAAAAAAATATAGATTCAGATGGAGTATCAGAATCGATGGATGAATTTGAATAATTTCACATTGAACATTTTAGATGTTTTTTATTAGTATGATGTATGTAATTGAAACTCTAAGTGAATTTTTTAATATATACATGAATTATTTGTTCTTGTATAGTCTAATAAATGATTTCATTATGAATCGCATCATAATTTCTTTGATTTATATGGTTAGAGTGGTGAAATTATTGATGGACTTTTTGTTTTTGTTTAATATGCAAGTTTAAAAAAAGTCATAATTTATCTCTTGACGAAAAAAAACTTTTTCCAATTTAGGGGTTGATTTTAAAGTTTTTGTAAACAACAATATGGGCTGTTTAGGACATGGCTCTATTTTTAACCCTAAAAAAAAACGTGTATACTGGTATCAACAATTTTCTATTTGGAGGGTGTTTTTGGTGGATTTCATGCAAAAATCATTGTTTTTATGGCTATAGTTCTCGTTTCATAGTATAAGTGGTTTTGTTTGATATTTCTCTTAAAGAGACATTTCATCTAAAGGAGTATCATTTCATAAAAGAAGCCCTTGTTTATACTTTATTGGAGGTGTTCCATATCATGGGGGATTGCTTTTGTACCTTTTCCTTTGTTGGTTTTTGCATTATGAAGCTAAAAGCACATGACTATCATTTGGAGGTAAACTAACCTGGAGAGATTCCTTGTTACTTGGAAGTTACTTCTATCATCGACATTTGAGGCCATACCCTTGGATGTTACTTCTATCATCTTCACTGCCTTTATGTGTATGTCCAATAGAATCTTTATTGAGGATCACTAATTCATTAGTTTTTGTTGCTTTAATGTTTTGCAATGTCATATCTCTAATACATGTTGGTTCAACACTAGGCTAAATGGATGGGTAAGCCATTGATGTTTCTAAAACCTGAAACATATCACCCAATTTCACATCCACTACCTCACTTTATACTTTAACACTATTAAGTGCAAATTCTTCCATTGGTCCTACAGATTCTATTATACCTTTAGACATAGGACCCACTGTATCTGAATAAGAAAGCCCACCTGTTAGTTGGATAATGAAGCATAGCCCATAGTTCAATGTTTTCCTTTAGTAATAATCAAATTTTAATTGCTGACAAGAAGTGCAAGAAGATGATTTATAAGTGTCAAAGATGAGGTTTTGTTTCAACTCGTGGATGGTAAAAAAAAGTTGGTAGTTAGCATATTCATTATTCTTTATCTGTTCATTTTCATGAAGAGAGAAAGACACTTGAGGGTGAAGAGGAGGCAATGAAGTAAAATGGTGCTTCCTCAAAGAAGAAAAGACAAAACTTTGATATCTTGAAGCACCAAGATGTTGAAACTTTGATATTCTGGAATAACCTGCAGACATCTTGCTCATGCAAAGACTGTCTTTGTTTTGAGAGAGCAAATTTATGTAATGTGACCATTACAGGAGGGTGTTAGATATAATGATCATGATTAGGTCTTAGGCATACTTTAGACATGTAATAAAGGCTTGGATAGAGGCCTTATAATAGAGTGATGTAATCATCAATTATGACTATAGTCATTTAAATATTAGGCATTGGGGAGTTGCATAACGTAATGCTCTCCTCCTACAATGTAATTAGAAATGCATCACCAAATAAATAAGAAATATAATCTGTCTTATTCCTTTGAGCACTCTTGTCTATAATCTTTTGTGTGTAGATCCAACAATGATTACTGACCAAAAGAACACCATCTGCAAGGTTTCAAATGCTCTCAAAATTAAAAACATGCTTAGAAAGGGTGCCAAATTAGCTTGAAAATCCCTTTCAAACTCAATTGGTAAAGGTCTAGATTTTACATGAAATAATTAGAAACCTCTTGACACAATTTTTATAAAACAAAAATACTCAAAACGCCAATGAAGTGATAGAAAAAATGCTGATGTGGAAAAATCCTTCACAAGAAAATGAGCATTGCAAACTCATCCATATAATTGGAACAAACACATGACAAATACACTATGCTAGTCATAAAATCAATGCTATCTAACTTGAAAATCTAGAACTATGTGTGTTTCTAATGTTAGCGAGTTCCAAATTTTTTATGTAAGCCAATGAACATTAGCAACATCAGTGAATTGTGAGATATACAATAAAAGGTGTCCAGTCATAGATATCAACAAGCAACACTAAAAGCACTTGTAAGGGATTAAAGTCCTGAAAAGCTTTATAACCGAGGAAGAAAACTAACCCCAAAAATAATTGTCTTCAGAGCATTTTGAAACCCCACGAACCTGCCCTCACTATCAAAAGTCACTCACCATTTGTCTGGCTTAAGTATATTTCTTCCCTACAGCATAATAGTACAGAAAAATCCATACTTAGAAATGTATTTCCTTGCACTAAACAATTGTCAATGAGGAAAATCCCCAAAATAACAGAGTATTTAGAATAGAGAGTTTACTAGATAACAGGAAAGACAAATCTTGAAATTTAATGGAGAAAATGCCAAGTACTCTAAAGCATCCAGCAAAAAGGAATACATAGTAGTCTTTAGAAGAAAGAAATTATAGACTCATATAAACTATACATAATGCAAAAAAAGTGGAAAAGAAATGCTGACTTTTCTCATGATTTTTGAAACTAATTGAACATTTTTCATGTTTCTCTAGAATATATATGCATAAAAATATATTAAAATATAATAATATAAAAAATGTTCCTGGAAGCTTTTGAACATTGGCATTTCCCTGGGCCTATTTTGCTTTCACTCCCACTAACATAGGTCTGTCCAAAGCATAAATGTGAAGCCCATAAATTTTCCAAAAACTGTTTGTAGGAAATAGCAATCATGCCTTGGAAATTTGAACCATGAAAGTTATATTCTGTTCATTATCAGGAAAGTGCTTTCCATATACTTGCTGAAAAAGAGGCTTGTGGGTGGTTTGATAGAGATATCACAAATAAAGTGACTGGGAAGAATGTAAACAAGATTCTTAATTTCTCATATGATATGATAAATACAGGAGTATACCAAATATATTAGGGACTCTCATCTTGTTACCTCCAAGGATATAAAATATTCCAAAATTGTGTGAGAGAGTTGACCAACATTACACATATATAAGAGCCAACTAAAAAATTTACAAAATTGTTAACCAATTTTCCATTAAAGCAATGCAAAACACAATGGCCACCCATGGAGACTCGTGAACAGTGTTCTTAATGCATGAGCAAAGATAGTTGTAAGATTTAGTTAAAATTAACTTGAACTGACTAGATGTTGGACTCACCTTAGATAGGTTCATATAAACCATGCCAAAACAGGTTTACTCATTCAAAAGGAATTCATGTATCTTTGAAAGGAAGTAAAGAGGAAAAAAATGGCTAGTGACAATGCCAAATGGAATTATATTAGTGTAACTGGAAGAGGAATTTCTCCCTTAGCTTTTGTCAATCTCAGAAATGACACAAAAGGTTTGGTTGTTCAATAACTATTGAAAACAATTTTAACTTTTCTTTTGTTTGAAATGAAAAAAATGTGATCTAACAAACAACATATATAGTGATTGTTGCACCACTACTAATGAAATTTATCTTGCTAACCAGGTATATGAAAGGACACTAATATGATTAGTAAAGTCCCATAGGTTAGTAATTGTGTTCTCAAAAAGTCATTTAAACTCCATTCAGGTCAAGAGGAAGTGCCCACTTTGACAACTAATCCCTTACTACCTTGACAAACTCCCCACCTTAACGAATGTGGTTGAAGTCTCTCTTTTCAACTAGACAGAAAATATTTTTCCTTTTAAAGGGAATCCATAGCTGCTATTATTTTGTGACAAAAGAGAGACAGACAAAAACAAAAATACATCTAATGGAAAATCTACAGAGATTTGCTTCAAAATGACCCATTAGACAAACAGGATTGGGTTTGAACTAGAATTAAATTGATGTTTATATAGCCACATGTTCTCTACCATATGTCCTTGTCCAGTGTCATTCTGCTACCTTGCACAACAACCTAAGTTGCGTAAAAGGAATATTATTAATATGTTGGCAAGAACAAGCCGCTCCAGTGCATGATCCTCGTTGTTCTGTAAGGAAGCATAGTAAGTTTCATGCTTGAATCTAGTTTTAGGATGTGTTTTGGAGGGGTGTTTTATGCTTTACCCCAGATTTCAAAGTCCATCTTTCTATTGGAATTGTTCCTTGACTTGTAAATTGTCCTCTGTATCACCTTAATAACCCTCGACCCTATAATAATGATTATATAAAACACGATCGGTTTGTTGCAATTTTTATGCAGACTTCCAGCCAAACTTTAATTTCCTGAGTTAGACTGTTCTCCATTTCAAGGATAATCCTGAGCTCGAGGTGGTCTAGGCTAGGTGAGATTTGAAGGTAGTGGATTTTGCATGCTCAATATTTGTATCTACGGTTCAATGTTTAGATTGTAAAGTTAAAGATTCTAAATCATTGTGAGATTTTCATCTAGGTTTCGATTGGTCTATGGGTTGGTCTTGTTATTTGTTTTGACACAGAGTACTACATAGTCAACGTTTTTATCATTTTTAGTTTACCTGCCATGTATGGTATTATAGTAGTTAATTTGAGTATGCTAATTACAATTGTAACAGGATTAGCCATTTATGCAAAGGGACCTATCAGTGACATGTTGGTGAAATTATTGGATTTTGGAGTAATTATGCTAAAAAATATTATTTTTTCGACCAAGTAGGTACCAAATCTGCAAATGGAAGAAAGAGATTAGTGAACAAAGGAGTTTTCAAGCATTCGATATTGTAATTGTACCTTTGATTTACAGTGTACTTGCTTCTATGAACCTTTACTACTGGAAATCGGGGGAAATCTAGCTACTATGAACCTCTGCTGCTAGAAATCTGGGGCTATCTAGCTACTAAAAACCTCTACCAATGGAAATTGGGGGTGATATAGCTAATAAAAACCTCTACAACTGAAAATCGGTGGTGATTGAAGGGTTCATGATAAATTTAACAGGAAATCAAGGGAAAATGGAATATTTGTAGCAAATTTCAAAGCGTGAATTCGTTATTTCTTCTTGCATGATGCGACAACACCCAGTTTTCCTCTTGCATGATGCGACAAGAAGGTGACAACATGGTCAGTGATTGGATTTTTGGTGGATGCGTGGAAGATAAAACTGCATCAATCTTAGTGAACAGTGTTGGTTGTTTAATATCTAAATATTTTTTGAGCTATAGTGGGTTGCATATCACATCCAATCTAAAGTGGGAAGTAAAGGATGGAGGAACCAACATTAATATACCATATGTGAAGTTTATAGGGATGGAGTTTACACAAAAATTATGCCAAACAAAATATTGTTGCAGAAGATTGAGAAAATACCTAAAACGTTTGTCCTGGCTAGAATGCAACACAACCTCATCTTTGAAAGTTCCTTTATGAAAAATCAATGAAATCGACCCCTGAGGAGATGCAGGTCGATCCCCACATGATATGAGGTGAATTTTTCCAACCCATGACTGAAATTCCTGACCTGATCGAGCAATTTCTCTTCCGAGCAAATGAGTAAAAACAGTGATTTCATTGTCATTGGCGGTATAGCCACTAAAATTTCAAATTCTCAAAAGATATTTGTCAAATATGGTAAATTAAGTTTGATATTTTTTTTTAATTTATAGGTGTGCTTAGAATGAGTTATGTTTAAGTGATTCAATTTACCATTTATATAAATATAAAAAATATTGTGTTTTTTTGAAAAAAAAATTCTAAAACTAATTAATTAATTATTTTTTTAAATATGGATGTGACTTTAAATGCTCATGTTATTTTTGTGATCATTCATTGAATTTATGCGAATATTTACACAAGGGACAACCATAGTTTTTTATTCGCTCTGCTAGGGTTTCATCTCGTGCATTAGGGTTCTCAGGTTCGCCTCTACTGCAGATGCCATGGCCCCACTGATGGCGGTTCCCAACCGCCCTCCTCCTCACCTTTCAAAGGGGAGTCTCCATATACATGAAGTTGTCAAACACCATTTTCAGAAGAAAATTCGATGAGGATGATGATGAACAGAGGTTGTTAATCGATGAGTTGTTGCCGCAAGGTAAGGAAAATTTGTTTGAGAAGGCCACTAGGGATTAGGGATTGTAGCTTTAGGGGGGTTAGGGATTGTATATTTAGGCCAAATAGATATGATTATAACTACATGATGAGTAGGCCATAGTCCCGCTGCATGCCATAGATGAAGCATATCCATATGCTTTAAACATGCTTTAAATGACAAAGAGAAACCTAGTATGTAATCCATAGCCTATAGTTGTAATCATATCTATTTGGCCTAATATGTTTGAGCCTATTTTTAAAGTAGAGTTTAATGGTTTTGACATAAGAAACTTCAACTATAGATTGCATACAAGGAAAATATGCTCCCTTGAGTGATCTATACTTTGTGTTTTGTTCTACATTTATGACTATCTAGAATTCAACATGGTAATTACGAAAACTGACAGCTATGTTACTATAGAAAAACTGGTTGATCAATAATTTGATACTTTGTGTATGCTTATATGGAAGAAACCCTACTAGGGTATATTACAGGCAGGTTCCCTCTGAAGCTATAATCTGTAGCTGGGATAGGGAACCCTAGGGGACCTTTGGTTGGCACTATGTCCAAACCAGAACCCTTACCAAAGGATTTTTTCTGTTTCCATTCACTAACAAGTCCCGTGTCCCAAAAGAAATGTGACAAGGGCCTTGGATTTATAAGAATACCTTGTTAGTCCCTAGGTTTGAGGATTTCTCAGCTAACCAATATGTTCATTGGTCCCTTCCCAATCTGGGTGCAATTCAACTACTTACTAATGCAAATTTGGTCATCCAAATTCCTTGGCATTCTACCTATTTTAACTTCTCTGCTCTTTCATGAATTTTTGTGCCTGGATGAGGAACATAATCACTACAGTGAAAGGAGGCATTCTTTGGTTCCTGTGTTAACATTAACATTGATGCTGATTGAACCCCCATGAAGATAACCAAATTACAAATGAATTTGAATAAACTAAAGGCTCTGAATTCAATAAATTTTCATTGGCCTTGCCAATATGGAGATTCTAAATAAGTTATACGAGATTTCAAAATAAAGGAAGAATTTTTTATATATAGGGCAATTTTTTTAGAGAGGATAATTCCACTATGATCCAAGATCCCTATATATTCGAATAATGTTTTTGGAAACCCCATTACTATGTGTTATCGCAAACTAATCATTATAATTAATGTGGAACTAAGATTATTTAGAAAATGAGATAAAACATGTAATGAAATTCTAAGATATGGGTACATTAATATTAAGTAGATAAACTCGAGATGGGGTGATATGAAAGAGAGATGGGGATACTTGATGACCAAAGCAAACAAGTGATGTGATGAGGTATTTACTAAGCATCGAACCTTATAACATAGTGTAGGTAGTAGGCAAGAGGGTGGCATGCAAAGGTACAAGTTTAGTAGTCTATTGTAATACCTACGTACCTTGCATGCATGTTTACTAAGAAATGCACCTGCAATATTTGGGTATTTTCTATGCAAGTTCCCTTCATGATGATGATTTCAATGATGGCAAGTTGGTTGATGCTATTGTGGTTTGTGGGTGTTAATTACAATTGGAATAGCAAGATGTGATGGCAACTAACCAACTGGACTCATCATTTTGAGGGAGGAGCATTTGGGCTTTCACCAACCTAAGATGCAGAGTATCCATGGTTCATAGCACAATTTCTTTGACTCGTAACATCTCCTCTCTCTTTTCCTTCATTAGGTTTTCCTCTTTGAGTTGGGTGGAAGTATCCCATACAGTGATTTTATCCACCAATGGAATGCTATATTGGAATTGTAATTCAATTTTATTAGTTCTCTATTCATTTCCTCTCTGCATCTATGTTGGATCCTTTTCCTCAAAAAAGGAAAAATTTATTCGTCAATTATCTCCCCATTAATTGGGTTTTCCATCCCTGGAAAGGTAACTTGTCTCAAGCTTCAACTTCAATGGAAAGATGAGGTCATGGGAAACACATGTGGAGAATGGGAAACACATGTGGAGAGGTAGGGGTGCTAGTCCACATCCTATAGTCAAGTTGGAATCAATGGATGCAGAGGCCACCTACCATCATTAAATTCCAACCAATGTTCAACAATAATTTTCTCAAGTTGAAGACTAGGGTAAGACTAAACAAGATTATATCAAGGTGAAGGAGATTGAGATAGAGATGGGACCCTGGGTCCCGGATGTGGGTACCTCTCACTGTAGGGACACTAAATACTTAAAGACAATGGTCCGTGTCCAACAAACCCTTAGTCATGCATGTTCGTTGTTAAGTCTACCATGTGATGTCTAAAAGCGAAGTAGATCCAAGTCAATATAACCATGCTACGTGCTACTAAGTTGGTCCAAGTGAAGCTAAACAAGTGAAACCAAATGTCCAAGTACAATTTTCCACACGTATCTTTCTATGTTATCTATGTAATCCACATTCAAAGGAAATATGACCTTAATTTGAAAACACAAATATGACATTCATTAAATCATACCAATTTTTAATTTATGTAAAATATCACTTTTTTCAAATGGAAGGTTGTATTTTGTTTGTTTTTTGTGTCCTAAAAGGGTGATAATGATTATTGGGTGATGGTAAATGGCATTGACTGTAGCGTGAAGTTGTGTTATTTTTATTCCCATAGCATCTAGTAGTTATATGGAAGTTGTGTTGTTTTTATTCCTTTAGCATCAAATGGTGTTATGTTTATGCAACTTCAAACTATGTTCAACGATAAATATTGTTGCCAATGATTATTCTATAAACCATATCGAAACTTGTTGTAATGTATGTAGTGCCATAACTTCTTGTCCATCATATTGTATGCTTTGATTTTTTCTTATCTTTCCTTGTGTCATTTGTTAGACATATCAAACAAACATCAATAAGAAGACTCATCACCTTAATAACCATGTTTATTGCATGTTGCATGATAGGAGTTGAATACTCCTTGTCAATGCATGACTTATATGTGTCATTGTAACAAACTATGTCATAGCTACATGCACCATGTGTCTATTGTGTGTGGTGCATGTTGCACAATGTGCTACATGTGGCGCTTATGGTGCAACTATGGATTATGTGCTATGTGTGGTGCAAGGGGAACAAAGTGTGTCTATGTGGTGTTTATTGCACAATTTGTGTTGTGTGTTGGGTAGTCTAAAATTTGAACTGATCGGTTCATTAATTATATTGATTCAGCTAACTCTAATGCTTATGGAGTTATCAAGTTACTTAGTTATGTTGAGTACCATGTTGAAATGGTCAGATGACATGGGCCACCAAACTATACAAATAAACATTTCATGGGAAATCCATGGGGTTCTGAGTAAAGAGTGATCCTAGGGGGGTGGGTGAGACTCCCATAATGGTTTTTTTGTTCATGCCTAAGATCATTGATAATGATTAAGTGTCTTCCTCCTTGATCAATATATTATTGACCTAGAATCTTAACTTGGGATCATTAAGGAGGAAAATATGATGAATAAATTGATAAATAAAAATGACAAGGTCATTGATAGAGCAATAGTAACATTAAATGAATGATATGTTTACACCTATAATCCATTAAAAGCATCAAGTACAGGGAAAATACATCCTAGGATTAGCCAAATTGTGCTATCAATGGTTGACATTAAAAAAGAAAAGCAAAAGGAATTTAGAGTATCTCAAGTGCCAACCTTAGTTAGCTTAGGAAATATATCGAGACACAACTTTAGTGGTAACTTAGGATGGGAGACTACTTAATTGATTTATTGTAAACTTAAGAACCCTCTTGATATGGACATTGGGTTTCTACAGTAAAAGTGGGATTCTTCATATGGTCACAAACTATTTGAATCAATGCGTAAATGATAAAAGTCTCATGTTGGTTTCCACTAAACTTGTTTAAAAAAAAATGATGAGAATGAACGTAGTTGGGCATTCCCAACATTATTAAGGATTGGGATTCCACCTACACTCCAACCCCAAGAAAAAGTTAAATAGGTAAATATAATATAGTAGTTTTTGCTTGGTAGGTGTTGAAACATAATGGACATCAACAAAGTCTTGTACATCTTGGATTTCATTTAGGTGACTTACATGTGTGTGGTGAACCACCCATGAGAATGCTCGAACTACAGTTAGTGAACAAAAACAAAAACAAAAAAACAATGACCAATGAATGTGATGTACGAAAGACATCGATTGCCTCAATAGAGAGGTTCAATGACAACACGCCCCAAGTCTTTGGTTAGCCATGTTGACATATCATCAGGCTCTCACTAAGACACACTACACAAGCCATAGAATAGCATGGATTGATATCATCACCTACACCTTCAAATGAGGATCATCAATCCATGCCATTAATGATCCTACCATAGGGTCAACTATAGTAAACTAGTTATTCCTTCTCCTTCCTCTATATGACAAGGTTAAAGGAGCTTCTCATGACCACTCTAAGTAAATCACCTTCATCAACATAGTCAAAACACTTCACTCGATCATTCAATCAGTAGGAGTTATGGGTGGTGTGTACAAAGGGTAGGGACATATTAACCATGATCAGATGGCATGCACTTACTAGGAATTCCATCTTGAAGACCAATAATTGTAATGGTTTATCCACATCATGATGTAATTTGAGAAGATTTCATAGTCCTATCGAACTAAGGAGAAAATCTTGTTGCTTACATTAGTGTTGTGTGCATGTGGTCCATAAAGTCTAAGGGCATCAAAGACTTGTTATTGCCTCCAACCTCCATGGCCTAAATGGTCATTGTCGCTCTAATAACTTGGCTGCAAAGGGGAACCTCCACATAACTAGTTAGCAGGTTGAGGTCTTAATTGTTATTATAATTCACTACACAAATCAAATCTAGGATGGAAGATGTCAAACCCTTATTTTTTCCTTTTAGAACATATGTCTTGGACAAAAATATCTTCCTCGGTGTGACTCCTCACTATAATCAACAATCGTCTCATTCTCTCCTACCTTAACCTTACAAACCCCACTGTCAAATTTTGTGACATGGAGTCACAATCTCATTGGAGAGAATAACCTTGAATCATTGAAACAACATAATTTTTTTTTTAATGCATTAATAATTATTTTATAGAATTTGCCAATTAAACGGACATTGTAAATAAAGCACATATAATGATATATTTAATAATACTGATATATTTTCCCCTTTGTCAATGGAATTTGCTTTCCAATTTTTCATCGCTATTTTCCTTCTTTATCAACATTTAGACTGAATCACATCTTAAATGGTTATTTAAAGGATCTTTTCCACATGGAAATCACATCTTTAGTTGTTATTCAATAAAACAATGTCTTTGTATTCATATTCACTCCTAGTTCATCATATCCTCTATGTAATGTCCCATAATTTGACTAGACATATTTTCATATAGACATGCTGCATTTTATTTTGCTCAGTATATGTTGGACTCAGTTTGATTGAGTAAACCATATTTATGACATGATAGACATGATCATATGTTTTACTATGTTTAAGATGTTATTATGCTTATGTTGATACACTGATTATGATGTTATGATTGTGTTTGTGAGGTTACTATGTTATAGTTATCATGAGATTCCTTTTTTTCATAACAACAGTGTATGTTTAATTGCCATCCTTGATAAGTGTGATATATATGATGTGGTATGTGGATACTGACCCATGATGTGATCAATTTAATGATTTATGCAATGAAAGGAAATGATGTTGATCATATGCACCAACTAATGATTGAATGGAGATATTGTTATGAATATATGCTTTCAAAGTACTAATCTACAGGACATGAGCTATGTAATAAGTGGATACTTTATATGAAGTGTGGTATAGTACCTATTTTTGCAGAAGAGCCTTGTTTACCAAAGTTGATGATACGATGACAAAGACCAATAATCTCGATAGCAGCACAGTATGGTTTTGATGGGGTATAGACCCATGATGTTGAGAGGGATGGATGTGTTCCACCCTATGTTTCTATGATACCCGAGGTCATGGGAGGGTCGTGCTAAGACACGCTCCCCAAGTTGTTGTGATGGATATGGTCGGATTCCTACTAGGAGAGGCTAGGTCCGTTGTTCAATCAATGCTATCACTCTCAGGTTCTTATGTGGTCATGTCGGTGAAGCCAACATCCACTTCTATACTAGCAGAGGAAGGATAGGGGGGTGCGGACGTAGGTTAGGATGGGAGGATATTGTTAGCTAGTACTATTCAGGGTTTGGGATTCCTTGATTCTGATTTAGTGGTAGTAGGTGCCCTTCCTTGTACTTTATTGATAAACCAATGTAAACATAAAAATAATGATATAAAATCTTCTAAGGTTAACTCATAAAGTAACCAATGATATTTTTAGTAATGCTATTATTATGTATACTTGTTCTAATTGCATGAAGGATTATTAGTATTAATTAGCACTTATGCATAGGAAATATTATGTATGTTTATAGTACATGTACGGCTTGTGCATGCAATAGCCATGCATGCACACTTTGCATATGTACGCTAGTATCGCTATACCAATACCTTCATGTTAAACAATTATGTAACTTGTTGCGAATACGTGAGTTGAATATACATTGATCCTAAATAGATATTGAGATTTAAGTTATTAATATAAAAGTTAAACAAGTCATTTAAGTATTCATTAATTACGCATAAACACTATGATAGGAAACTCACTAAGTGTTGTTAGTTAGAATTTTCACTCCAAAATCATCGTAAATAATATAATTATATTGTTTAATTGTCTAGCATGATTGCTTAAACCCTCAAGGGTGCATTGTTTATAAATACAAGGGCAGTATGTTGGTAGTAGGATACTTAAGTATCAAACAAATAATTATATACATGATTATTAGTTCACCATCTATTATTATTTTATTATTATTATTACTATTATTATTATTATTATTATTATTACTATTATTACTATTATTATTATTTTACAATGATAATGATAATGAGTTCCCTTATCATAACCATTGTTGAATATATACATGAATTAATTAATTAAATTTTTTATTTAACCAAATCATTTCATCATAAGTTAAAATGGTATATTAAATTATTAATTGAACCCACAAGATAGGGTAGGATTTCATTAGACCAATACCAATATTTTTAGATCTTGAATTGAATCAAATAAGAAAGATATTCACCACTACAAAACTTGATGGGTCAACCTCATCACTAATAAATTATATTTTATTCAATCAATTTAATGTTTGAAATGTGTGTGGGTCTTGTAATTTAACCCACCGCCTACGAAATTGAATTCTTCAAGAGAAGTAGTAAATAGTGTACAATAAATAGTTTTAATTAATCATGATGGCATTGAACTCCTCTAGGCAATGGATGAAAAATATATATTATTTTATTATATTTGAAATTTTAAATAAGAAAGAAAATAGAAGTTTGGAGCTTTTATTTTGGAAGTTAGAAATTAGACTATGTATGAGTGGAAAAGAAGGAAAACTCGAGGAGGGGGAAAACTCAAGTAGTGAGAAATGGTTGCAAATGAAGAAGGATCCAAAAGGAAAAGGAAGAAGGAAGGAAAATGAAGAAGGAAGTTGCTCTCCGTATTATTGGTCTATGGGCTAGGGGGCTAGGAAACCCACGGGTTTCCTAGGGCCAGCACATGATGAGAGTTGGTCTGCATGGTGGATCATCATTGTTGTAAACAAAGGAAGCATGCAAGGCTTGCACCAACCTCTTGGATCTACTACAACTTCTCGTGCTAGGTATTTCACATACTAAATTCATGCATGGTATTAGTGACTAATTTATGAAAATTCATGAAGTTTATTACACATGTGTAGTTCATATTTTTACATTGATATGTTTACACTTAATATTTCTACATTGATATGTTTATAAAACTAATAGAAAATACATGGATAGTGACTAAAAGATCTTGATTTTATTAAAACCAAGCTCAAAATGAGCTTAACATAGAGAAAAACATGGAAAAATGGACTTAGTGCTCTAGAGCACTACATATGGTA
>LPNX010557851.1:1621-56665 GCA_001517045.1 Pseudotsuga menziesii
CATGATGTTAGAGAAATGGCATTGAAAACGGGTCTATATATTTTGATCCTTTTGACCCTCTTTCCCAAAAAGCCATGGTCAATGCTCTTTGTTTCCTTGTTTCTTGTTGGTTTTCCACGCTTTCCTTGATTGGATCTTCTTTGAATCATTCTAAGATTTATAGGAGCCTTGGTTTTTGTGATTGGAGTATTCTTGTTATTCCTTGATACTTGCTTGTAGCTTCACTGGATAACTTTGGTTTAAATCTTCAGTTAATTATTCACTTCAGATTATTTACCCACAGAAAACACTGCAAATTTGAGCTTTAACAAATATAAACACAGTGTAACCAATAGATGCATAGTGGAAATAGAAGATCAAACCACATAGTACACAAGATATACCTTGGAAACCCCAAAGGGGAAAACAAGCCAACAGTTTTGTCTTTTATTGCAGATTTGTAATCAACACTTACAATGATAGGATTTTGGATATGAGACACCAGATCTCAGACTCCTAATTCTCATTGTGCCCAAACCCTCAACAGAAAAGACAAACCCCAACAAGAGATATGACTCACTCTTGTCCAACACGCAAGAGATATGACTCACTCTTGTCACTGTGTTTTGTTACAACTCTCAATAGAATCTTTTATAACATCACTTTATGTCAATATCCATGGTCAATACCATGGGACACCCAGTATTACGGAACACACAATACCATGGACCTTCCAATACCATTGACTATAAAGTATTACAAAAGACACTATTACAAGACTATCTAGAGAGACTATCTCGGCCCCTTCTACGTTGCTAGACACCCCCAACGTAGAAGTACTTGCTGAGCTACTATGTTGCAAAAAACATGACTCCCCCTCCGTTTCCATGGCAGTTTCGTGCGGAAACATGGAAACGTGTACTGTATGGCTCAAAAACACGTTTCCGTCCATACAAACGTGTTTCCTGTGAGGGAAATGCATTTCCTAAAAAAGAAAATGTGTTTCCGATAGGGATGGCATCCGTACAATGCGTTACTGAAAACAAAATGCCTCTCGAGTCTCAGCACTTTAAAACAATTAAAAAAAATAGTCCTGACTTGGTCCTCTCTCTTGCTGCCTTGAATATTGAGGAACCTAGAAGTGAAATTGGCCTTTTTTCTTCCACGCTACATTCCATTGTTGAGTCTGCATCTTGTCCTATTTTTCAAAAGGATTATGAAGATGAGGATGATGACTATTAGTCTTTACTCTTTAGTATTTACTAGTTTGAGGTCTTGTTTTATTTCCATGTTCATTGTTTGTAGTTTGATACATGTTGGTGTAGCATTGTACTTGTAGACTCATATATAAAAGCTAATTTTGGATAAATGTGTATTAGCCTCATTTATAAAGGTTGTTTTTGGATATTACTTCTTGCATAATGTAATCACTTATAAGTAAAATGTGATATTAAATATATGATTTATTATTTATGTTTCACATTCAATTTTTTATGTCCTTGCTCATTAATTAATTTTAATTTTATTTCCATGTTCATTGTTCATAGTTTGATACATGTTTATGTAGCATTGTACTTGTAGCCTCGTATATAAAATCTGATTTTGGATATATGTGTGTTAGCCTCATTTATAAAGGTTGTTTTTGGATATTACTACTTGCATTATGTAATCACTTATGAGTAAAATGTGACGTTAAATATATGATTTATGATTAATGTTTCACTTTTAATTTTTAAAATGTCCTTTTCTTTTTGTAAGTAAGCTTATGAAACCTTTTATTACTGAGTAAAAATGCAACAAAATACAGAGTTTCGCGTTTCTAAACGCTCGACTGACGCCCTTCCCATATTCAGAAAACTTGGCGAAGACTGTTTAAACAAAATCATACATCCAAAATATGACAAAACAACCGCCTGATATCCCTCGAATCTATAGACTAACCCCCTAGTCTGATTAACCTCACTGCTGGTCGTCTGATTAAAACAAAAAGATATATATGTTCATAGACAAAACCAAACTATGAATAATTACATACTACCCACTACTGCTTTGGCTCTCTAGCTCTGTCTTCTTGGTGTACATTGGCCGGTGGAGCTGCTAGGTCTTTTGCTTCCACGGCACCCGAAACTGGTTGGGCCTCCCATAGAATTGTCAGTGTTTGCACCCCTACCATGCTGCGGTGTAAGTGGCCTTCAAATTCTGTTGTAACCTCCCTTACCTGTGACTCCATCACCTCCCTGGTCTAGAGTTCTCATGCTAACAACATGCGGACTAACCATAGAATGGATTAGCTGCTACCTGTTACCACCTAAGTTGTACTTAGTGATTTTTATCAAGTGAACTTGGTGAACTGGACAAAGATGATTTGTTCGGACTTCAGAAGACCTTCGGAAGTGCTTCTTGGAAGTGCTTGTTGTACTATATCACATGTTCATACCCCCTTGGGGGAGTTGTAATAAATCTTCTAGCATGATAGTGTCTGTAAAAGACTCGGTCTCATAGACTTTATTTGTCAATCTGATCAGCCCAGAGTGTTTTTTCCCTTGGTTATTATTGGTTGTTGAATAAACGACTTATAATTTTTGAGTTTTTCACTCAATACCTCCAAAGTTGGGGTGGTCGACTTGGCATTTAGGCCTATTGAGGTTATTAGAGTCTATGTGTCAATGTATAAACATGCTAGGCATCATGGTCGAGTCATATGAACATGTCTAAATTCCCTTAGGTTTTTAATTTTTAAAATTTTTAAAGTTTTTAAAATTTTAATTTTTCCACAGAACTTAGGCTATTTTTTAATAGGCTAATTGGAAAAATTGGTTTTGTAATAAAAGTGGGCCAAATAATTAGTTTCAGTCACGAGGGTGCTCATTTTCAAGCTTAGAGCACCATGTAAACCCATAGACCCACTTTTTCTTAGTTTTGAGTGATTTTCCATCACTCAGGTCAGAAAGCCCCAAAAAATCAATTATTGATTATTTTAATTGATAAATTGATGAATAATAAAGCAAATCCAAAATCCTAGATCAATGGATTCTCAACCGTTTTGATTGAAGTCAGTCTCATCGGCACCAGATTAACCAGAGATTGCAATTCCTTGACTGAAGGGGCTAATCAGGACAGATTTAGAGTTGAACTTCAGCCTCCTTTATGGGGAATTGCGCCCTCTCTCTCTCTCCTCCACACGTGTGGGCTCTTCTGGAAGCTCTATGGTTGATGATTCAGTCAGCAGGTTGATGTGTCAGCTCAATCAACACTCCGATTGATAGGTAGGCTCAGTGGAAGCTCAGTTTAGCTTCAGATTAGACATTGATGGACTATCCTTCAGCTGCAGTTGTCTATCTCCTTGGGATTTGCGCCCCCTCTGGGCTGGGGTTTCATTTTTTTGTATAAATAAGGCATGGCTGCCTCCTTTCCGAGTTAGCTAGAGTTGGATTGAGGAGCTATTGCTGTTGTAATACTATGTAATATCTTTTGCTATTGGAATAAAGTGAAGCTTTGGAGGCCAAAACGATGTAATGCTCTTATATGTGTGGAATTAACATTGTCTTGCAGCTTTTGTTGTTACCGGTGTCTTTCTCTCTGTTATCCACTAATTTTGCACTTAGTGGATTTTTTTGGTGAGCCGCTAGAGCATTGAACAAGTACACTTGTTTGTGATCAGAATCCAGAAGTCCGCCAGCCTTTTCCTGGGAGTCTGTTCAGATCTTTTTGTAAATACATGTTCATACCCCCTTGGGGAGATTGTAAAAAATGTCCTAGCATTTAATTTTTTATAAAAGGCTCGCTTTCCTGGACTTGGGCATCAAGGCTACTAGCCTAGAGTGTTTTTTCCCTTGGTTATTATTGGCTGTTGAACAAATGACCAATAATTTCTGAGTTTTTCACTCGCTCCTCCAAAGCTGGGGTAGTTGTCTTGGTGTTTCGGCCTTGGGAGGTTATTAGAGCCTTTGTGTCAGTATTTTTTGTCATGCTAGGCATTTCGATTGAGTTGTATGAACATGTACTAGGTCCCCCTCAAGTTTCGTTGGATTCCGAGAAGAATAATTTTTTCTGGTTTTTTAAGCCATTTTTTAATTGGTTTAAATGGAAAAATTCAAAATGTAATAAAGGTGTGATCTGGAGTCCATTTTCGGCATGGTTGGGCTTATTTTCAAGCCCGGAGCAACATCTTTACCCTAGGGGCCACTTTCACCATCACTCGGTCAGCTGGAGCACCTCGTAAGGCAGTATTCGGCTAATTGAGCACCAGAATAATATTTTAATGCTAAAAGTGGACATAATGCACCAAAGTCAAAATAGTAAAAAAGTCAAATTTGAATATTTTATGGGTGGAAATGACATGGAGGTGGGTCCCCATGCCATGTAATCCACTTCAAAAATATGATATGAATTAAACTTTGGTTTAAAGGCATGCATACGAATTAATTCAAGGAAAGATGACGTGAATGGGAATGGTCACGCTAGCACAAGTGGTATGGAAGTGATGAATGGGAATGGAGATGCCCCTATCCACTACATAACTTAAATCATGGCATATATTTCATATGTTTTAAACCATAGTTTTTTCCATGCTTAGCGATTTGATATAATGAAAGAGATGACGTGAGGGTAAGTGCTCACGCTAGCATGGTATGTGGTAGCGATGAGTGGGATAAATGAACCCATCCACTTAACGTAGCCATATAATGTTAAAACCATGTGATAATGTATACTCCACACCATGCCAATTGATTGAAATTTGAAAAATTTCATATGGAGATTGACGAGAAGCTGGGGACTCACGCTATTCGCTTATGTGGAAGGTTTGGTGGATGGGATTGGGACCCCATCACGTTTATTAATATATAATGATAAACCTTGGTTTGAGTATGGCATATCGTGGACACTATGAGCTTATAATAGGTGACGTCAACCACTAAGGGAAATCACGTTGGCAAATCGGCTCCTTCAAATCGCTAGTTAGCATTTAAATCAACTAAAGCTTCAACTCCTTCAAAGCTCACGCCTACCTCAAACTGGAGTTACATGGTGTGTTATGGCTCCAAGCCAAGATTTGATTGGATTATGATTGGAATTGAGTTTTTTGTCAAGTGTTTTTGGCTCCCTTAGTGCCAAATTTGAATTAGGGTTTTAAGCTCTTGTAATTTGTATAAATAGAGTCTCTTTGAGCTCTATTAGGATGGAGATTTTGGGCATGAACACTCTGCCAAAATTATTGTAATATTTGTTAGAAGTTGGAATAAAGTTGTGACTTTGGAGGTTCGTGCACGAGTTATTGGAGTTGTGGATTCACATTGTCTTTGGTGATATTCTCTCACCTTGCTTTTCAATCATTAAATCATTCTTCATTATATACTTTAGAAGGGCTAACAATCTAGTTTATGAGTATTTTGTTCGGATTTGATATTGTTTGTAAGGGTTTTGCAGGGATCATTAGGGGTGAAGAACAAGCTTGAGATCAAGCTCTTCTTCATGAACCAGTGGTTTTTTTCCATCAGCTCCTTCATTTTGCAGGTCTTTCTAAGCACTTCCCAATCCAAGAAAGAGACATAGCAGTCAGAGCTTCTTCTTCCCTCAATCAACAAAGTTCCAAAAAACACATTTGGTTACCTGGATCTACGAACTTCCCTCTTCCAGTTCTCTTGTTTGCTCCTTGATTTTCTCGATTTATTGCTTGCTAGCCTTCTCCTCCTTGCTCTCACCCTACCTCATCTTTTTCTCCCACCAAGCTTGCCATCTTGCTTTTCTGGCTTGTCTTAGTCTCTTGCATTTGTTCCTCTCTTTCGCTACCCCCCTTTTGTCCTCTTTTCCTCATTTTTTGCAGCCCTCCTTTGCTGCCCTCTCAGCCGTGTTTCGCTGCCCTCTTTGCTCTCTTTCGTTGCCCTCTATACTTCTGTTCGCTGCCCCATTTCTCACTTTTTTGCAGCCAACTATATTGCTGTTTTCATATCATAGATTAGATCTTGCACTTGGTTTTATTTTTGTAGATCTCTTTCTTAGTAGTAGTTTATATTTGATTTGGTTTAATTAACAGTTGATGGGTGCTTTGAGTTGATTTGTGTTGTGTGCAGGTACAAAAAGAAACAATCCTAAGAGAAGGACTTGAAGATTGAGCCAAAGAAGAACAAAAACCAAAGAGGAGTAGAAACTGAGTACCAAAACCAAGAAGATCCAAATACTTGGGATTTGAACTAAAGAAGACAAAATTTTCCAAATTACTCTCCTTTTGTAAACCAGCCATTGAGGCTTGTTCCATTTGTCTTTCCAAGTTCTTTTTATTTCTCTAAGGTTGAAAATCTTAAATATTGTACTCTCTTAATAAAAGGGCAAAGTGGGATAAGGCCTCCCATCTTTTGGTTTCTTCTTCCCCATTTGGGGAAGAGTGTCTTGTGCTCTTAGCTCATAATTACTTTACATGTTTAGAGTAGTTTAATTCTGTACTTAGAACTTTTTTTGTTTCAGTCTTGACCTAAGAAGTACCTTGGGATTTCATCCCAAGTGCTGCATTGACATTGCGTGCTAGCTCTCTTTCCCCATTGTCTTCTTGCGTATGACCAGCTAGTTGGAAATTTTGGGGACAGTGTGTCTTGAAGTCATTTTTGACTTCTCTTTGCTAGATTAGTTTCTTGTTGTTGTAGAACACTAGTTTCTCATTTATTTCATTTGCAAGTGGTTTATCTTTTTTTTTTAGCTATGACATTGTTTCGTTGTTTTACAATTTGTTGAGCTATCATGTGGTTTCAATTTACAGGCTGATTGTCTTATAAAAAGAACCAAAGTCTCTTGAACTTGCAATAACCCAAGTCAAGAGCACTCTTTGTTGGAGAGCATTCCCACTGCATTATCCTTGCATCAAGCATATAGATTAATTAAAGTCTCTTGAACTTCTATCATAAGACAAAGTCAAGAGCACTCTCTGTCGGAGAGTTGAATTGTGTGTTCATAATAATAAAATCTTTCCAACTCACATTTTCCCACTTAAAATTTACCTCGTTGCTATCCCTCACCTAATATGCTCTGCCGACCCTGAAAAGTTGGACTCGTACTCAGAACGGTGATCGGATTTGTTAATCTTGCAAGTGATAACATAATAAAACTTTCACCCCATAACCAACGCACCGGCGTTATCTCGATAAATACTCAGGTAGTGGGCAAATTCCAAGTGTGGGCGTCGGGCAACCCAATCTGGACACTCGCTAGTTAAATTCTTTGAACACCTAGCTTGTGATTCCAGACAGGTTTGTCATGTCTTCGAACGGAGCCACTGAAAGTATTTTCGGTTAGGTTTCCTAGACACCTTAAGCAAGATCATCTTTAAAATTTACAATAAAATAAACCAAGAACAATTGCAAAACGATCTCACAAACACTACTATTGAGACTTGTATTCCAGCATTCACAACAACGTTTTGACTCCATATTGGCATTGGTCTTAAACTTCCATATCGCCTTGATCTGGACCATTTGTCCCTAATGTTTGCTTAAATCATTATCTATCTGTGGATGCCTTTAATTTTCAAGTCATCTTTGTTTTGTTCGTCTCAAATCTTGTGTTTTGTAATTGCAACGTGGATTGCTCATTTTATTATAAAGTTGTAATCATTCAAAAACTCCTAAAAGACACCCATCCGCATCATAACATCAAAAACATTTAAACACATTGAGCCATATAAAACTCTTTGTTAGAGACAACCCCCCTTGGCTTCGTTAGGAGTTAGCCTAAACGGAGGAGCTAGGAGTAGGTGACAGTACCTGGCTCTGTGCTTGCCCCCAAGGCCACACCTCTCCCACTTTCTCAAGTGAGGAGACAACTTTCATTAGATTTCTGCTGCTGGTGTGCAATTTGCGGACAACATCTTTTGGCGCCGTTGCCGGGGACAAATATTTTTGTTCTTGGATGACCTTTGTTTCTTTTTAGTTTTTACCTTTTTTTCCCTTTTTTGGTAGATTTTTAGTCCAATCACTCTCTGAAATTAGACTTGAATCCACTTGGCGACTCCACTGTCAGTTAACACCTCAATGTATTCGACTAGAAGAAACTCTGAAGGTTTGCTCAGTTTCATCCCTGACCTTGAAAAAGTCTATAGGAGGAGACTGAACAAACTAGCTTCTCGTAGGATCCTTGTAGAACTTGGATCTGAGTCTGTTTTAGACATCCACCTTTTATTTCAAGAAAACTTAGAAAATTTTCAAAACAATAACTGTTTTCCTAACACAATGGGTGAGTTTTTTACTCAGCTCAATTTTACTCAGATAGCAGGTTAGCCTCATGACATTCCCGAAAAAGCTATTGATAAACTTGTCACTTTCACAGGCACTGATGCCTCTACCTCTGTTGAGCAACATCTCAGATATTTTTCAAAACACTGTGGTGCCTATGTCAGGGGTACTGACAAACATGAAGATGTATACATGACCCTTTTTGCTCTATCTTTGGATGGCAAGGCTGAAAACTGGTATGACAACTTGTTGAACAACTCTTTCACCACCATAGCTGATTTCAAGTCTGCTTTCCTCGAAAAATTTGGTAACAAGAAGGAACCTAGACATCTAGCGGCAGCCTTGATCTACAAACCCACGAAGATATTTGGCCGAAAAAATCAGATCACAGAAAAAGTCAGAAAAATGGTGGACAATGCTAGGGTTTAGGAGGTCAGTTTCTCAGATCTAGGGCAAACCAGCCACTTTCAGATCAACGTTGAGGGTGATATTGTTAGGGGATGACCCGATCTACAAAACCCAGCATTGGTTTGGCTCGAGATCAAGCAGTCTGTTTTTTAGTATTTTTTGGTTTTTCTTATTATAGAATTTTCAGTGTAAAATGAAGAAAAGCAGAGGCCAATGGATTGAGATCTGGAAGAAAGGGACTAACCTATAGATCTTACCTGGAAAACTTTGTAGATGCCTAGATGATGATGATGATCCCTGCTATCCCGATCAATTTGAGAAGCTTTGAGTGAGTTCTATGTCCAACGTTTTTCCCCAAGGAGTCAATGCGCCCTCTCTCCTGCACAACATATGTCAACCATATCAGATTTGCTGCAACATGAGAAAAAATCTAGATGCTACAGAAAAATAGCAAGAAGAAATCATAGATCGCAATGACACTAATGAAAACCCCCTCATAAAAACGAAGACAATCCAAGCAAGTTGAGGTCCCCTTGCAAAAACGCCCAAGCTAAAGTCGCCCTCCTGTAGAAAAGACAAAGATTCCTGAAAAAGATATAGATCTCACAACAATTCCCCGAATGCTAGGAAGCAAAATACTTTCTAATCACCATCTAAGAACACCAGATGCAAAGGAGATCCAAGAATATCCACAAGAAAAGTTGTTTCTATTATTCCGATCCAAGAGCCAAAGACCCCTTACAAATGAGAAGCTCTCTCCTTTAAATAGGAATGAGAGAACCAAAATCCTAACGACTTTTCAAATGAGTGGCTAAGATTAAAAGATACAAATGTCTAATCAATGGTTGAGATGAGCTCAACATACAATACATGGATCAATATAACAATATAATATAAAAGTGGACTAAATTACCCAAAGAGAGGGTACCCCACTCAACAAGAAATAAATGAAGCACATGGTGGGTCCATGGAGTGTTAACTCCCTCTGGGTGTCCCCATGGCACAATAAAAATAATATATTTTTTAAACTGTGAAATTGTCCCTCCTTGAGGAAATCGTGAGCCTCCCAAAAGCTTCAGAAAATAATATAAAATGCCTGAAAAAATAGATGTGGGCCCAATAAGGTGCTACAACTGCTGGAGAAGGTGTGGAGGACATCACTATCATCATCATGACTCATCCCATGCCATTTCCTTGCCTCAGTATCCCAAATCGAATTCTTCAGTAGCCATTTAATCATTTTTTAATCTGCCTCAGGAAACGTGAACCTGCCAAAACAACCTCCTAGGGTGCCCGCGTTGTCCAACTAAGCCCACTAGGCTCTTTGGGAGGGGGGTAGTATGGTACAATCAAGTGGCTAGACCCCCTATACCCCATACAGCGCCCTAGGAGATCCAATAAGATCATCTCCCTGCTTAGACATGACTTCCAGTGAAGCAAATTAGTATCAGAAGAGTAAAATGAGCCTAATCATCTCTGTAAGTGCCCAGAACGGACAACAAGCTATTTCACTGGACTTAGAGAGCCCAAATCCATCTAAGGTATATACTCATACCCATTCCAAGTCTCTGCCTGGTCATCTGCAATATCCAATAGACAAAATAATCACCTGTAAATGACCAGATACCAATAATATAACTCAGGCTGTCATCCATCTGCTGCAAGTGTTAAGAGGCTAAGACATGCTCTACAAATCATTCAAGTAACAATCATAACAAATGGAAATCACCTCACTGGCGGTACATCAACCAAATACATATATAGGGTTTTATTTATTATTACTCAGACCAGCCTTTGAGGACTATACTCACTTCATAGTTGTAGTCAATTTGCTAGTGAAGGGTGAAGGCTAAAATTTACAAGGTTAGGACAAGGGATGACCACCAACTCAACACTGTGACACTTTGGATATGGAAAGGGAATACTCACTATAACCATATGTTGGACAAACAATCAACAAAGGGGATGGCAGTTCCTCACAAATGGGTGAACTACTTCAGAGGTGCTTACTCACCTTGACAAATGCTCAATCCAACTCAATACAAGTAAGGCCAACAATATTTAGATAGAACTTTTAGGAACCATTGCTATTTTGGGCCTTTGATTTTCCATAGCCTTTGTCTACGTATTTTTTATACGAACTTTTATTATTGAGGCTTTATGCATTCATATATGTTGAAAAACACTACTTTTCATGAATGTTAAAGATATTTCATTACAATATTTTCCAGAGCCAATTTCATTAGGCTAGCCTTGTGTTGCCAACTTCTTTGTACCATAGTTGGATTACCTGAGGAGCCGCCAGTTGACAAACATGATAAATGTTTGTTTCTAGTGTATCAGATGATCCGCCTTTGTGTCTAGCTAGTTTTGGTTAGTCAGTTTTTGTTTTAAATAATTATGACCATGGCCTCGCGGGGTTTGTAATAAAATGTGCTAGTAGGGTGTTTTTGAGTAGGTCGGTCTCCTAAGACGTAGAATTTCAACTAAGGTATTCTAGGGAGTTTTTTGCTCTTGACAATTATGCTTTGCCTATAGCCGAGTATAATTGACGAGGTTTTCTCCCGCTTCCTCCAAAGCTGGAATGCCCGATTTTAAATTCTGGGCCTTGGGGGGTTATTAGAGCCCAACTGAGTGTGTATAAACCTATTAGACATTATTAGAATAGACTATGGTCATGTCCTAAGTCACTAGGACCTTCAAAAAAAATTCTGAAAAGATTTTACCGGACGCGTCAAATTTTTATTTTTTTATTTTTCCTAAGTTTTTAATTAAAATTTTCCATAATTTAAATGGAAAAATTCAATTTGTAATAAGTCAGTCATCCAAAACCCAAATTCAGTGATTGAAGGCTCTAACCTTAAGCCAAAAATCATTCATGATCAGCCAGCCAGCCAGATCCAAGTTTCAGATCATTATTCAGCCACATAACTCATATTTTCTCAAAAAAGTCAGTTTTGGGGAAAATATTGATTAAATAATAAAAAATGATTATTTTGGAGAAAATCCAAATCTCTCCAAATTAATCCGAATTCAGCGAAATGAAATGCAGAATGACATGGCATCGAGTATTAATGATGATTGGAGTTAACAAAACTCGGCTTCAGTCAGGATTCAGTGAGCATTGAGTCCTCATCCACTTGGCCAATTCGCTTCCTTCAGTGATGACCACGCTTGGGTGAGTTGGAGCTTGCTCATTTGCCGGGTGATTTGATCGAGGTTGAACTGAGACATGTATTGATTGATTGCTAGGTATGGGCTCCTCCTTACCTAGCTCTGAGCCTCTCCAAGCCTTCACGCCTACCTCTCTTTACCCTCACGTGTGCATCTCTCATCCCTCACGTTGGAGCACTGGAAGCTGACGTTTTTGCTTGTGGAGGCCATGTTTGGATGGTGGTTGGAATGGTTAGGGTTGGAGTGGGGGCGCCTTGCCTAGGTGGAGGCCTCCCCTCACTCCCAGCTTGTTTACTTTAGGTTTGGCTCATCAGACATGGCTGGATGATTAGGTTTTGCACCCTCCCTGCGTGGTGTGGTGATTAGGGTTTAGGCCTTCTTTCATTGTATAAATCAATGTTACAAAAATCGACGATTTATCGCCAACATCGCGAGATATCGCGATGTCTCCTTGCCGACGATAATATCGCTGAACATCGCCTTGTTTTTTTAGCGATTTTTTTCGGCGATGTTTGCTTGGAAAAATCGCGATTTTAACGCGATGTTTTCCAAAAAATCGTGAGTCGACATTAGTTTTTTTGTTTTATTTCATTTGGTTCTCGACAGGAGCAGGATCGAGGGTTTCCGACATCCGTTTGGTAACTTGGTTGCACTTGCCGACAGGAGGAAGGAGTTTCGTGAACTGAGGATCTGCGTAGTGGAAAAAGGTTTTTTATTTACTGTTTTAAAATTTAAACAATGAGGTTTTACTACCAACAGAGTCCAGACTGTGGCCCACCGCCCGTGTGGGTGCTGGTGGGCTGTGTGATATACGCTGGCTGTCCCAGTTTTATTGCTCTCATGGGTGCTCTATGTGATATACGCCGACGGAGCCGAAGTCAAGTCCCGACTGTGGGTAGTAGGGTATCGGTAAACTTTAATACATATAATTTATACTATATATAATATATATACTATATACTATATAATATATAATATGTATTATATATTATGTATTATATATTATATATATTATGTATTATGTATTATATATTATATATAATTATAATATATATTATATATATAAATTTATAATACACTTGTCAATATACAGTATATTTAAATTTTAAATTTTTAAAACATACAAATTAAATTTAAATTTAAATGTATATAAATTTTAAAATAATAAATATATAGTATAAAACATTTCAATTTTAAATTTAAATCTTTGTATTTTTTTACGTTACCGATATATTGCCGATTTTTGCTGACATTTTCGCTGATAAATCAGATAATTTCTTTTTGGACCCTCGGCAATATATTCCCGGACACGATATTTGTAACATTGGTATAAATAGATGCTCTTTCAGCTCTATCAGGGTGGATAATTTTTGTAGAGAAACTCTGGTGAAACTTTGTAAATGCTTGTTGCTTTCATGCAACCATTGGAATAAAAATAAAGGCTTTGGAGGCTCATGCGGTGTGACATTGTGGATGATTGTACTTGATGGATGAGGTGATGTTATTTTAATTTTCTCTTTCTTGTCAATTTGAGATTATGAATCTATGCTTTAGAGGGCTTTTTCAAGCACATAAGAACAGGTATTTGTAGTTTTCACGTTATCTGTTTATTGATTTACTTTTAGAGATCGAAAAAGAGCATTGTTTTATTCAGTTATATTTCATGCTACTTTTTTATTTCAATTTGTGAACAATACATGATCTAATCCTTTGTTTGGCAAGTCTATGAGTTGTTGTTTTGTAGATCATTTCATCCTACCAAGCAGAAGTTTGAGCTCAGCTGCATCTTCCTCTCTTGGAGTCAAGTGCAAATTTCCGGTAATTACTTGCTTTATGTGATCCAAGTGTCTTTTAAAGATCCACAGGTTTGACCGGTTTCTCCCTACTTTTATTCATCTTTTGAAGTAAAAATTCTGATTTTTGGGTTAGGCAAGGTTTGGATCTTAAGTTACATATTTTTCACCAAACTGTATGCCCTTGTTGGTTGTCCTCTTTGCTAGTTTGCAGCCTTTCTTCTCTTCTTTTGCAGCCTTCTTCACCCTTGTTTGCAGCCCTCTCTTGGCCTTAGTTTGCAGCCTTCCTTCTCTTGTTTTGCAGTCTTCTTTACCCTTGTTTGCAGCCCTCTTTTGGCCTTAGTTTGCAGCCTTCTTTTGCCTTTGTTTCAGCCCTCTTTTTGCTTTTTTTTTTCTCCATTTCGTAGCTTCTTCTTCTATCTGCTTTCCTCCGTTTTCATTGTAGAAGTTTAGTTTCTTTTAGAATTAGTTTATAGATCTATTTTTGTTTCATTTTTTGGACTAACATATAACAAGTTAGTGTTCAAAGCTCTTGTTTTTAGGGAAGTCAAAAAGAGCCCAAAGGCCATAAGCAAGCAAAGGAACAAACAAAGAGCGAAAAAAACAAAAACACCTCCCTCTTCTCTCTTTCCCTTTCTCACCTTGCTCATTCAAGAAGAGGCAAAAAACATCAAAAACATTGTAAAAATGTTAATAAAGAGCAAGTGGGATTACGGCTCCCACACCCCTCTTCCCCCATTTGGGGGAAGCTTGTATCGTCCATTTTTTATGCTTGCATATTTGTTTAATAATTTGCTTAGAATAGAATAGGGAAAGATAGTTTATTTCTGATTAGTTCATCTTTCAAAAAGTAGAAAAGATAAAAAAGTTTCATGTTTTATTTACTTAGCTAATGCAAAGTTTTGTTTATCTTTTAATATAATATTGCAAAAAACCGAAAAATTACCAAAATCTCTTGAATCTCACTTTGTGGATCAAGAGTGCTCTCTATCGGAGAGTTGCTTTGCTTTTGTTTTCTTTTGTTTTATTTTACTTACCCCCATGCTCTCCCGATTAGGGCCTAAAAACCTGAAAAAGACTCTTGGGTAGATTAGCTCTTATTTATTTTGCTTAAGTTTAATCAATTAATTAACTAAGACTCTTGAACTTTTGTCATAAGACAAAGTCAAGAGTGCTCTCTGTTGGAGGGTTTTAATTAATTTACTTAATAAAATTTTGTAACTCACATTCCCCTAATTAATTTACTTCGTTGATTATCCATCACCTAGTATGCTCTGCCGACTTCATAGTTGGGCTCGTACTCAGAACGGTGAACGGACTTGCTAAGTTCGCATAAGAAAAACATAATAAAACTTAACCCCATAACCAACGCACCGGTGTTGTAGAAAATTTCATAAGTTTTTCTTAGTAGAGGCGCCGAAACTCTCCACTGTCTAAGCTTCTCAGCTAGCTGGTCAATCTTTGCGATACCAGTCTGGGATACTAGGCGGGCCGTCATGTCTCCAACAGATTAACTTGGAACATTTTCCCGGCTATTGAAAACCTTTCGTTGAAACCATAAGCAAGATCATTTAAAACACTAAAAATATACCAAGAGCACTTGTACAACGTTACATCCACTAGCTTTATTTCAGGGCTTGGTTATTTCTTAAAGCATTGCAAATCTTTAACTCCATAAAGGCATTGGTCTATTAATCTATGCGTGATTGTTATATCTGGATCACTTGTCTTTGACATATTAAAATTTTTATCTGTGAATGCATCCTTATTTTATAAAGTCTTGAATTATTGTCTATCTTTTAATTCTTGTGATAGCAATGTGGATTGCTTTGTTTTATGTTTCGAATTCATAATAAACAAACATATTTAATCACAATAACTCCTAAACAACACCCATTCGCATCCGTAACCATTAAAAACACTTTAACAACTTAAGAGCCATAGAAACTCTTTTGTAGGGACTACACCCCTTGGCTTCGTTAGGAGTTAGCTTAAACGAAGGAGTTAGAAGTAGGTGACAGTACCTAGCTCTGTGCTTGCCTCCAAGGTCACATCTCTCCCACTTTCCTAAGTGAGGAGACAGCTTTCGGAAAGTTTCTGCTGCTGGTGTGCAATCGGCGGACAACACCTTGCATTCATGTATGTTTAAAAACACTACTTTTCATGAATGGGATTTTTGTAAGATATTCATTTCAATTCCAAATTCATTGTATTGATGGCAGCACTACTTGTTTCAGGTAAGCAAACACAACCTAGGCAACTCAGAGCCGAGACACAAATAAACAGGGAGGCTTGTCCAACAAAGGCTCTAGTGGGGAAAGGTCCTCCATGCCACCAGTCAAGTAGTAAGTCGGGCTAAAACACAATTGGAAGGTAATGGATGAGTGGAGACAATGAATAATGGAACCAACACTAGCAAGCCAAAGTATGATGGGAATGACTACCTCTATTCTCCCTAGGGAGGGTAAAACCAATGAGTATAGATCAAGAACTTCCAGGCCTGAGTAGGGACATCAATACATAATATAAATACATCCAAGTCCACATATTTATGACCGCCAGATCATGACACTAAATGCTAACACATGTCACAAAAATGAGTATAAGAGCAATGATAACCATAACACAAATATAATACAAGCCGAGTCATAATCATGAAAATAATACATCTGAACCAAAATCTGTCCAACACTGATGCAAATCTGGGCACTGCTAACTGCTTTATACATGACTAAATGGCTACATCGATCCTCAAATCTAAGTGTCCTGAGACTCAGTTTTGGCATGGGAAAGTACTATAGTCCATAAATAAAATAATGATCCATCATAAATGCTCATCTCAGCATCTCATCTGTAGGAGATTTGGCTGAAAAAGTGTATTGAATATGAAAAATAGAATATGGTAGCCTGACTACTATATATGTGATAACAGTTACCTTGGGGTTTCCAGGTCGTGTTGATCCACCAGTCTAGAGCCTTCTTTGCATGCCATATGCCTACAATTTAACAATAAGCGCATGATCTTTCATGTATTGAATATCTTCGCAAAATCGTTTTGATCGGATTTGGAGCTTTGGCATTGTTCTTGCTTTCGGCAAGCACTGCCCAAGTTTTCATGGTTCTCCCGAAGGCTAAGTCTGCTTGATAACCCCCTCGTTCCTTCTCCTCCCGTTCCCAGTGGGAGGTCAGTTGCTAGTCCAACTTCAGTTCCTTTTCCTTTATCCATTAAAGGGGGTGACGACCCTCCCCCTGTGGGCTCCCCCATGCAGGTTTCGTCCTTTCCTGCCAGAGAATCCCGAATGAAATGCCGAGTTCTGACCACAGCCTGCAAAAATCAGATCGCATAGTAAACCCTAGCACTTTGTAGGCCCGCCCTCCTCCCTCATTCAGATAGTAAAGGACATGAGACCTCTCTCTTAGTGTACAACTAGCTCACTATCATTTTTAAAATGTCCTTGCTCATTAATTAATTTTAATTTAATATATATATATATATATATATATATCATGTTTCCCCATTTCTAAAATTTTTGGGTCTCGCGTTTCCCCCATTTCTTCGTTTCTTCATTTTGTCCCCTTTTCCTCATTTCCTGCAACTTAGCTGAGCTACCAAAACTAACACAACATGCTCTCTGCTATCTTCTATGTCATTTTTTGGAGATTGATCTTTGACAACATTGGGATTTAGTTCTTGCGATGACTATTTGTGCATATGCTTGTTCAAACTTGTGTTTGATTCATTGGTTTTGAAGAGGTTGGTGTGAAGGTGTTTGTAGGATTCAATTTTGTAGGACTCTTGTTTGAACTTGTGTTTTCTTAGCCATTTTGGAAGAGGTTTATGGGAAGGCACTGCTTAAGGTTCTTCATTGAGATCTTGTTTGCACTTCATCATGGTTAGGGTGTTGTTATCATTGTATTCGCTGCCCAATTAAACATTAAAGGGGGATTATTGTAATGTTTATTTTCCCTTTTGTTGCATTTACTACATTGTTGGACACACCAGGCACACAAAGAGAGGGGGGTGAATCTGTGTGTACAGTTTTATTACTTTTTCAACTTTAACAATCAAAAACATATTCAATATTATGCATTATCACATTATCATTATATCATCATCAGCATTATTATCATCATCATCACATAGAAAGCATAGCAACACAGTACACAAGTTTTTTACGTGGAAACCCAAGTCCTGGGGGAAAAACCATGGAAGCCTTTCTAAAATAGTTTTCCATAAATAATTGGAAGGAGGCAACACCCCCCTTATTACAAAGACTTCAATTTTCCAGCGGCAACTGGAAGGAGGCCACGACCTCCTAATTTACAGGCTCCAATCTGAAGGAAGCTTCAACTCCCTAGTTTTCCTGGCCTCAACCGGAAGGAGGCTACAACCTCCTTTCCTTGCCTCGTCCTGCCACCCTGATAACAAGAGTCACTGAACCACAACCGCACTGATCCTGCGGACCTGCTAATCGACACCTGTACTACACTGCACAATCACTGTTATTGATCATTGCACCATAACTGTATCACACTGCTCAACCACTGCCACTATTGACCACTACTCATCAACCTGTACCATTGATCTGTCCAGTGAAGCTGTACCAATCAATCTGCTGCTCACATCATCTGACTCAGTCAATCTGAGTATAACCAACTGCACATACTAAACCAATCTCTGAATCTGCGACTGATAACTTCTGCTTTCACCTTACTGCCAAATCATCACTCATATCACTGTCATACACACTGCTCATATACATCCTTGTACACCTCGTAATACACAAAACAAGTAATTACGCTCTTCTTTCACTGAACATAAATAGGAATCATCATAGTGTGTCATCGTCATAGGGTATGCATCATGATCATCATCATCGTGTACATTATAAAGTGTAGAAGAGCATCATCACATCTTTATCAGCATGTGTCAAGGAGTGCTTAATGTAGTATGTATCAACACATCATCATATCATAGTGTGTATAGGAGTCATAGAGTGTGCATCATCATGTAGCATGGGAGAACTTCATCATCATTAAGTATGCAATCTCATCATCATAATCCTCTCATCACAGCATGCATGTTTATCATAGCTTGCATCATCATAGTAGTTTGTACATCATAAAGTGTTCATCATGTAAGTGTCATAGATTATAGGAGTGTAGAATCACATCATAGTGCACAAGCATGTATGTCCATCATAGCTCACATCATCATAGTAAATCACAATCCTTTTACTTCATACACTACTTTTCACATATCATTGTGCTGTTCATACAGATTTCCACACTCCACTGTTCACTAGTACATACACTCATGTCCACACTCTTGTCTACTCCTCACTATACATATACTTGTACATAGACTTGTTCACTTGTACACACACTTCACTATTCACTCATTATATACCACTGTATTCATATAAGCACATTGCATACACTTGTTCACTCATAGTTCATTAACTATACACTACACACTTCTATACATGACTTATACACACACACCTCTACACTTCATATCACTTGTACAGTACTAGTTCATACTTGTATACATCACACTTGTACATACTACTGTATCATATAAATATACTATTCATGCATACCACATACACTTGTCTTGTCTGCATACACCTTGTCTATCGCTACATCACTCTACATACCACTTATACATTGTTCACTCACTGTACCATATACTTGTACTATCACTGCTGTTATACATGTTTCTACATCAATTTGTACATACACTTGTTTTGTCTGCATACACCTTGTCTATTGTACATATATACACATGTACACGTTACTGTACATCTAGACACAACTTTCTGTTCATATAAACAATGTTATGCTAACATACCTTTGCTGTAGATGATGATACAAAACTGGATTGTGTATGCAAATTCAAACTTGGTTCTGTTATGGTCAGCTGCCAACTAGCTCAGAGAAGAACTCAGTCAAACTTTCTTCCAACACTTGGGTCTGTGCTTGACTTCTTCCAAGACTTGGACTGTATACTCTTTAAAAATTGCAGACTTTCACCCCAAAACAAACTCGGACTGTTTTACCCAAGAAAAGATGACTGTGTAAAAAATTATTCTCTGCTGTCTGCGAATTTTATGGCAGACCAGCGAAATCCTCAGTTAAAACCAGCGAAAATCCTCAGTTGAATAGCTAATTCGTTGGTTGAATTAATGTGACAAAATGTTAGTGTTTTTATACCTGTTGAGGGAGCGTTTAAGAGGAGCATAGAGACGACCTAGTGAAGGTCTTTAACAATAAATTAAATTTGATTTAAAAAAAATTGTTTTAACATTTAATTATTTAGTGGGGCCGACTTGTAGGATGGATCGAGTCTTTTTATTAAATTAAAAGATGTTTTGTTTATTTAATATTTAAATATTAATAGTTATGTTTAAAGGGCTGACTTCATAAGGACTGGATCAATTAAATATATTTCTTTTAATAAAAAGTCCAACATTGGAGGAATTTTATCAGTTTTAATATTTTATTAAGTTGATGGTCTTATTACTTATTATAAGTTTTGGGTTTAAACATTTATTAAGTTTGTAACATGTTTTGACATTTCAACTTTATTTCAACTTTATTAATATTTTAATGAAAGAGGATTGTATTAATTTTAAGCTTGTTTTAAACACTTTAGATTAATGATAAAGGTTTAAATAATTTATTAAATTATTAATAGATGTTTTAACACTTTAACTTAATGTGGAGTTTTAATGGGTCACTTTTTAATATTTTATTTATTTGTAAAAAATGTTTTAAACAATGTTTTATCATTAAACTTAATATTATTATAATTATGTTTTAATACTTATTAACCATGTGTGTAGGTTAAATTATTAAAAGATGTTTTAAAGGCTTTAGTGAGTAGGGTTCATCATGAGGGCTTCAAGGGTTAGAGTAAAGGTGCAATGGGCATTATTATGCAATATTACTGTGTTGCTTAGTGTTTTAAGAACATAGGGTAGAGAGTAGGCTTAGGGACCAAGGGTAAGGTTTTTAGGATATTTTGTTAGCTCATTAGAGTCACCACAAGTGAAGACATGTAACCATCAAGGTGTGGGGTGCCTAGGCTTCTCCTAGGGTACCATGATCTTTATCAAATGCAAACGACCACTGAAAGGGTCATTTGGACTCTTGCAACTTTTTCAACACACCAAGAACAACTGGAAAGACGACTTAGGGGTACTTAAATAATCTACAGGGTGTACAGAGCTTTTGGCAGTGTCCCAAGGGCTCCAAGGGCTTTAGACTTGGGCTTGGACAAGGTCAAAAGGTCTCCTTAGACACTGATACTTACTTAACCCTCAGGGGCTCCTCAAGGGGCACTAAGACACACTTGTTAGCATCAATGACCATACACTGTTGGCATCAATGACAACTTAATCAACATACATCTCTCCCAAGTGTATATTAAGGGGGCTCTTGGGGATTTTATAGTTGGTTAAACATGTACCAACACCTTCGTGATTGCATGTGGCCAAAATTTCCTTATTTGTGTCCCTAGCCAATCTTAAAGAGGGAGGGTGGAGAACTGTTGCCTAATAAATGTTGCCTAATATTGACTAGTCATAACCCATTATTGGGTGCCCCTATGTTCCCCATAGGTTACATTGATACATCTAGTGTAGTCAGCATGTAACCACACTTTTTGTTTGTTAGGATCCATGCTAATACACACACACTCACAAAGACAGCCTCATTTGTGCACAAACACTTTGAGAGAACCATATCATCTATTGATATTATATTTAGGGGTACTTATTGTACTTGTACAAATCTTGTGTACTTGGGTTATCTCTATTATGAAGTTTTGATTATTAAGTGTATTGGGATTTTAGTCAGCATGTAACCACACTTAGTGTTAGTTAGGATCCATGCTAATATGCCCTGGCTTATATAGAGAGAGACAAACTTGAGGCTAAGCCTCATTTGTGCACAAGCACGCTAAGAGAACTATATCATCTATTGATATTATCTTTAGGGATACTTATTGTACCGTACACATCTTGTGTAGTTGGGATATCATTCTTATGATGTGTTGATTATTGAGTGTATTAGGTTTTCAGTTGGTATGTAACCACACTTTGTGTTTGTTAGGATCCACACTAATATGCCCTGACTTATACAACACACACACACTCGAGGCTAAGCCTCATTCATGCACAAGAATGCTAAGAGAACTATATCATCTATTGATATTATCTTTATTTAGGGGTACTTATTGTACATGTACACATCTTTTGTATTCGGGTTATCTTTCTTATGATGTGTTGATTATTAAGTGTATTGGGTTTTGTTATTATTAATAGCACATAAAATTTGTGTCCTACCATTTCTAACATATCACTTTTTGGAATCTTTGAATACCTCAGATTGACAAATGTCATCTGTTCCTCAAGCTGCCATTCTGGGAAGTCCTGTGTCAATAAGCCATTTCAGCTGCGGAAAGCTAAAAAGTTGAAACTGTCAAAGGTGAGAACTATTGGTTTGTACAAACTTCAATAAAGTATTATCATTTTTATAGTGAGTCACTGCACCAATGAATGCCAAGAGTAGATCATAGATGTTTATGCACATGCATTATTCTTCAAAGTTTGTCATTCTAAATGAGAATATGGCATATGCAGATTAATATCTAGTTGTTTTGCTATCAAAACCAATGAAGATCTTTGTAATGTGGTTATACATCATTAGTAAAAGAAAACAAAAAAATATTAGTGGCTTCAGGTCAAAGAAACTAGATCTGCAAAAATCATTTGATGAATAACACCACCCATTAAATGCTATAAAAAAGAGTTACATTCGAAGGAAAATTTGATGTTAAAATGGCACAATTATATTGGTATTGAGTACATATACTTTCTGATCTATCAACGAAATACTTAATTGACATCATGTGCATTTTGTTCAAGAGTGTACACAGTTGAGAATCCTCAAAGAAAGAAAATGAAACAATTAACCCTTAGCATAAACTTTCAGTTATCCACTAAGTGAATTCGAGGATAAATATACTTAAATGTTGTAAATTTTCTGTCAAAGGGGGTGCCTATTACATGCATGAATGTACTTGCATCCACGGATCCTTAAAGTGAGTTTTCATTTTCATGTATTTTCAGAAGATCCTCTGTAGCCCTCAATGCACAAATTTGCCCAACAATTGTTTCAATTGAATTTAAAATGTACCATGTATTGCCATCTTTACCATCTAAAGTGCTATCAAAATACTACCCAAAGAGGCTGAAAACGTAGTTAGATCTCCAAAGAATATGTTTTCATTTGAGAAAACCAACCTATGTATAAGTTATCAAACAATTAGTTTTAAAGCATCTTATTTTAAATTTGCTTACTGTTGCTGCCTTACATGCACCTAGGGGGCTAGCGCAGCAGAAATCGTCAACCTGCTTGGTGCGTTCCTGGGGGAAAGTCTCGAGCCAAGTGCTGTCACCTGATCCCGATTTCTCCGTTTAGTCAAACTCCTAACGAAGCCAAGGGGGGAAGTCCCTAGAAAAGAGTTGCTAAGGCTCTTATTAGTTATTAGTTGTGGAAAGGATTTTTTTTAGGAGTTTTCTTAAGTGATTGACTGAAACAAGCTACTACAATATATAGTTTATTTTGATAGCATAAAAAGATATGGCATTCATAACATGATATGACTGAAAGAAGAAATAAGGATAAAAATTAAACCAATGCCAAAATGGAGAGAAATGTTTTGTAGTGTATTTGGTCCGTTTTAATTTATTCAATGATGAGTGGATTAAGGGGAATGGTATTCCCGATACTCTGTGAGGTACGGGGAATATGTTCGGATTATGATAAAAGTGATTCTGGACTTGGAAATGTGGGTTGGATCGGAGTCTCTGGGAGGTGTCCAACACTACACCAATCAAGGGTGTAGCCTAATGGTACCCCAAGGTCACTATCCAGTGGTTCCCGCTTCTTTTGAAGAATTTGCCCACACAATGTCAAAGATTGGTACACCGTATTTTCGTTGAAATTAATTAGTGCACATTCCTGCTTTTGATCATCCCAAAGCTTAGGGCGAACTTGCGATGGGCAAGACCATACACCAAAATAACAAATGTTGATTCTGATTAAAGATTGTAAATCCATAAAAGGAAAATCACGAGACTAATTACTACAGCCAAGAGTCTCTTTCAAGCCTGAAGGTCGTACTCGAGAGAGCAAGGTTGGGTTAGTGTTCATTACTTTGTCTAAAATGAAAGAAAAAAAACTAAAACTAACTAAGCAAAGAATACAGTCTGTGAAGGCGGATTGTGTGCATGTGTTGTCAAAACAAAACGTTAGAAAAATGACAAACCATAAAAAAGACACAGCGAGACCCCCTAGGGGGGATGGAGTGTGGGCGTTGTGTAGCCCACTTGTTTTTTATTAGTTTTTATTAAGATATCTTTGGGAGGAGCTGCCTTTTGATCTTAAAAGCTGATAAAAAAGGCATACAACAACCTGCTTGAAGAGGAGGAAAGAGGGATGAATTGTGGGTGCTCCAAATGGTCAAAAAACTCAAATTTTTGGCAGCACTTTCCTCTCTTTTTCCTTCGACCTGCTAAAAACCAGCAAGCAAAACTCACAAAAAAAGGTTAGTAGCTAGCTAAAAACACATTAAAATACAGCTACATAATGCTTACAAAAGATAGGAAAAATTTAAGGTATCAAGCACAAAGAGAAATGGACTAGAATTAAGCTTGAAATGTAGACTTGAAAACAATTTTTAGATCTAATCAAACAAGTAAATAAAAATGATAAACTTTAGCATAAGGTTTACTTGTTACATGAAAGTAACTGGAAAGAAAGAGATTTGTAGTTTTTCGAAGAAGAATAGGAAAGCTTTGTTCAAGCTTGAATCTTTTTGAGACTTGAAGGTATTAATGGGCACAAGAAATTGTAGACTCTTCAAGATTTGAAGAAGTGGGCGATGCAACTTAGCTCTTCCCCTTACTCCAAAGTTGCAACCTGAAAAGCTTATTCACACTTGCACAAACGGATCAAATCTAGTACATTCAACCAATGGAAAACAAAAGAGAATGAATACAACTTAATAAACAATGCTACTCTTGAATCTCAAAAAGCCAAATTGTAAGTAAATAACTGGAAGCATCAAATATTTATCCTATGTGTTGCAGAGAACCCTCTAAGCTAGATTGATTACCAATTTGATATCAAGCATGAACAAAACTAAAAGAAGATTACCTCAATAAGCATACACCATTCACCATTCGACATGAACACCAATGGACGTCCAAAGTCTCAATATTATTCAAATGATAACAACAACAATAAAAATGAGTAGAGGTTCTTTGCTTCCATCAAGTGGAAGAGAAGGACCTCACTTAAATAGAGCTTACAACCTGGGGGGCGCATTATTCACTTGAAGAGGATGGCGAGTTAACTTGAGTTTGATGGAGAAGATCAAGGGATTGGATGGATGAGACATCAAGGAGGAGGCGCCACATATCCCAAGAGAGATGTTCCCTCCCTTGAATTCCTCACTCATCAAAAAGGGCGTGACACATGTGAAAGCCACCCATCCCATGAAGGAAGGCACAACCTCCATCAAATATCTACTCGCCACCTTTCCAAATCAAGATAAATCACATGCTTAATCCAAGGAGTTAACTCGTCCTTAATTTTGGGAAGAGATCGCCACCCACTTCAATACTTCAACATCAATAATTCAATGCCACATAATCACCACGTGAGGGCCCATGAGTGAAAATTTTGAAGAATCCCAACCAGGTTTCAGTTTCAGTTCAACATGGTTTAATGCCCAAACCCCAACATTTGCATGTGCATTAAAATTTAAAAAAAACTGAAAACATAAAACACATGAGATTTCTTTTCTTCTTTTTAATCTCTGAAAATTATGGCAGCCCTAAATTATTACTCAGAAATTTAAATTCAGCCACACATAAAAATTAAATGCTCATATTTTTGGTCAAATTGACCCAGGAAAAACCCCAAAGGGAAAACCTGTTCTTCAGAGAGATTTTATTCTTCAGGCAGAAATGCAAAATTAATTACAACAGTACTTATCTCCTTAAAATTCGTGCCAAGTTCACACCGTCAAACTGTTGTACGACTGCCTCGATTTTCGTGTTGTACGACCTCATACGTGTGGTTGTACGGACCTCGAAAAATGTGCCAAACTTGTTGTTGTACGGACACAATAAATGCTTTACAGACCTTGATTTTTGTGTTGTACAGATGCCTCGAAATTCGTGGCTTCTCGCCTTGAATTCTGTGTTGTACGACTGCCTCAAAATATGTGTTGTATGATCTCACACGTGCGACCGTACGACCTGCATTTAATGCTGTATGGATGCCTACAATAAATGTTGTACGGTTTGCCTAGGAAATCGTGCTAATATGCTAGTACAGTTTCCTCAATTTTCGATCCCTTTCTCCTCTTCCTGAATTTGGAATTTTTGCAAGGGCTTCTTCTCTCTGGTTTTCTCTTGCTCCTCTCTCAAAATTCTCTCTTGAAAGTGAACAATGATCTCTCTTTGTCATTCTCAAGCCCTTTTTGTTTGAGTAACTTTTACCTTGAGATCAATGGCTTAGATTAAAAGCCAACTACATGAGATCTAGAGCCCATCTCATTTCCTCATTAAAAAATCATTTTTTAATTAATAATGAGAATTTAGTGCACACCCTCATTAATACTCATAAAGTCACTTTTAAAATGTAAACTCAAACATTTATTAAAATGTCGCTTTATCATAATGTCATTCTCACCTTTTAATTTGACTAGGGACCACATTTTATCTTGTCCACCCAAAGGCATGAGTGGACAAACACTTCCTTGGTAAAAAATTCAACACTCCCTCTTACCGAGGAAGGTGTTTTTCACCACTCCCATCTTGTCTCTGAAATGTATGTGCTTTCCTCTTCCCAAAGACTTCGTGAGAATATCTGCTACTTGCTCATTTGTGGAAATGTATTGTAACTCTATAGCTCCTCTCTGGACATAATCTCTGATGTAGTGGTATCTGATCTCAATGTGTTTTGACCTGTCATGAAACAATGGATTCTTAGAGAGCCTGATGCAACTCTGATTATCACAATGAATGATAGTAGGCCTCAACTCCTGACCAAATAAATCAACCATGAACTTGCGAAGCCACAATGCTTCATAACTAGCTTGACTGGATGCCATGTACTCAACCTATGTAGAACTCAAAGCAACAGACTTTTGCTTTCGACTGAACCATGACACAGCTGTCGAGCCCAACCTGAAACAACAACTGAAAGTTCTCTTCCGGTTCGAAGCAATGCTTGCCCAATCTGAATCCGTGAAGCCAACCAAGTCCACTCCACCTAACCTCCTGTAATCCAGACCATAATCTACAGTCCCAACAAGGTATCTCAAAATATGTTTTGCAGCCATCCATTGCACTCTCCTGGGCTCCACCATGAACAGGCTGAGAGTGTTCACCACAAAACTCATATCCGGTATGGTGTTGACCAAATACATCAACGAACCAATGAGCTGATGAAACAAAGTAGGATCCACCAACTCTCCCTTAGAAGCATGAAGCTTCTTCCAGTTGGTGATCATGGGTGTAGACATAGGTTTGCAATCCTCCATCTAAAATCTTCTCAGAACATTTGCAACATATTTTCCTTGCCCCAGGAAAACATGTCCATCCTCCTGCCACACCTCCATGCCTAAGTAGTAGTGCATCAACCCAAGGCCATTCATCTCAAACTTCAAAGCAAGATCTTTCTTGCATGCATCAATCGGGTGTTCCCCTCCTGTAATGAACAAGTCATCAACATACAGCAAAAGAATGAGTGGAACACCTCCAACCACAATGTAGTAAAGGTTGGGATCCGCCTCACTCTTTCGAAACCCAATCGAAAGAAAATAAGAATCAATCCTCGAGAACCAAGCCCGAGGGGCTTGCTTCAGACCATACAAGGCCTTTTTTAGCCTGCAAACATGAGAATCTCTCTCATAAATCTCAAAGCCCCGTGGCTACTCTAGATATACCTCTTCCCGTAGAAGGTTGTTGACAAAAGTGGTCTTCACATCCATCTGATGGATCCTCCAACCCATCTCTGCCACGACGAAGATCACTGCTCTAATCAGAGAAAATCTAGCAACGGACGCAAAGGTCTCATCATAATAAACTCCCTCTACCTGTGAGAACCCATGTGCTACAAACCGAGCTTTGTACTTCTCGATGCTGCCATCTGCAGCATGCTTGATTCTGTAGAGCCACTTGGAAGTCACATCTGACTTCCCCTCAGGACTTGGAACCACTTCCCACATCCCATTCTTCATGATGGAATTGTACTTTTCTATCATGGCATCTCTCCAAACCTGGTGTATGGAAGCCTCCTCATAAGTAGTAGGCTCGGACTCACGCAAGCTAGTCACCTGTGCCATGTAGCTGGAAAATCTCTCAGCTGCCTTGCTCTCTTTGACCTCCCGCGTGGGTGGCCCCATAGACTCCTTTGCTTCCTTCACAAGCTCCCTAATCCAACTTGGATTTCTCTTCCTGGAAGTAGCATCCTGTGGCAGACCCTCCTCTACATTATCATCAGACAAATGTCTCCCTGAAGAAGTACCAACGGTCTGAGATCCTATCCCTGGTGAACCTGAACCATGTGTATCCGAATCACCTGAAGGTGTAACCTGTGAACCTATGATCTGTGAACTTGTCCCTGTACCATAAGTCCCTGAAACTGATGGACCTATAACCTATGACTCAGTCACTCCTGAGACCTGTGACTCTGTGCCCTGAGTCACTAAACTCTGAGATGCTGTCACCTGTGGTGTAACCAGCTGCTCCTCTATATCAGAATCTCAATATCTTCTAAAGGCTCGCTCCTCCTCAAATCTCACCTCCCTCCACACCACAACTTTCCTATGCGCAGGAAGGTAAATGCGGAAATCCTTCGAAGTCTCGTCATATCCAACAAATATACCTCTCTCTCCAGTAGCCTCCAACTTTGTCCTCTCCTCTGAAGGGACATGTGAGTATGTAAGGCATTCGAAGATGCGGAAGTGGCCTATCTCAGGCATCTTTCCTGTGAAAATCTCCTCAAGAGTTTTGCACCCCAAGGCACGGTGTGGACACCTGTTATGTACATAAATATCTATACTACAAGCCTCTGCCCATAGAAAGAAAGGAAGACTTTGATCATGCAGCATGGCTCTAGCTGCACCCACTATCGAACGGTTCTTCCTTTCAGCCACTCCATTCTGCTGTGGAGTGTAAGGAATTGTGAACTGCTTCTTGATACCCTCCTGTCTACAGAACTCATCGAATGCATGGGAAGTATACTCACCCCCATTATCTGATCTAAGTACCTTGATCTTCTTTCCTGTCTGGTTCTCCACAAGAGCTTTGAACTCTTGGAACCGAAGCAAGACCTTCTCCGATCTCTTGCTTCTAAGGAAATATATCCAGGTCTTTCTCGAAAAGTCTTCGATGAAAGTAATGTAATAACCAAAACCTGTCAATGAGGCAGAAGACATGGGACCACACAAGTTTGAATGAATCAACTCTAACACTCCCTCTGATCTGCTGTCACTGCTCGGAAAAGCAATCTCGGTGTACTTTTCCAAAGCACACCTTTTTTTTTGACATAATCTTTTTCAAGTATCTCCTTGAGTTCTGCAGACACTTTTGGTTAGCCCTCAACACCATCTCCTCTAGCATCGCTGATGGAAAGTAGATGTTCCATCACTCTTGTTAAAGACCCGACAATTTTAACATTACATATTTTGTATTTCAAATGTATCTAGGTGGACCCATCCAGTTTATCCACATGATTTCATCCTTATGTTGTTGATTTTTGAGGTGCAATGGCATATTGTTCTGCAATGTTTGTTTTCATAGATCATGTTTAGACTTTGTTTGTTAATTTGCAAGATTGATTTGTTTTCTTATACCATAGACTATAGTCACACTGTACATTTATGAATATAATTTTATTCGCTAAACAATGAATTGTAAACATTAAAATTTACAGTTCAATGTTTGTGGCATGTGCAAAATTCAAACCAGTCTACTGAGTACTCTACATAATCTATAAAAGAAAATAGTGTAGAATTTAAAATAAAACTAAAATACTTGTGTAAATGTGACTGTGACTGTGTCCCTAGAAGTAGTACGGGAAGCTGAAGTTGTTGTAGAACCACAAAAACCACACACGGAAACTATTGAAACTTGAAACTTGAGCCCTAACGATTATAGTTTACTCTCCTGTGGTTAGTTAGTACTCGTAGTGGGTTCAGGGTTGGGTTGTGGCTGTACAATGTGAACGCACCCATAACCCAATGGAGGCCAACTTCCAGTTCCAACATCCAAGCACCAAGTCCAAGAGGAAGACCGCAGTCTGTGACTTTGCATGTCACACGGACACCGTCACACCGTCCCCCTTTCGCCCCCTTTGCTTCAAATACTTTAGGGAGGCACCCCTACTATTATTGTTTAAGTGATTCAGCTGGTTTTGAGTGATTAAAAATTTACAACTTCTATCCTGTTCATGAGTCCCATGTGTTCCTATCTGCGGTGTGAACTGGGTCATGGGTTCTACTCTCCGTCTTGAAGATTGTCGAATGTCATGCGGTGAGACTCTAGCTCAGCTAGGAATCATCTGCAATGTCGAGCTTAGCCTGTCCAAAGTTACGGGGTTCCTAATTGGGCAAGGGTTGATTTTCAACTATGGCTGCGAGTGAAGTTGTGAGCTCAAGACTCGAGCTGTCAACATAATGAGTAAAAGGGTCAGCGAATGGGTTAGATTTTATGAAAGGAAGGAAAAGAACCTTAAAAAATCAAATTTTTTCCTTTGCTTGTGGTTCAACCAAGTTTCAAGTTCAAAATTGCATGGAGTTCACCGAACCGATTCATCTTCAGGTTTGCCATTAGGTTTGGCAAACCTGAATGAACTTAAAATTTTTTTGAGGCTCGCCGAACTTTGAACCTCAAGGTTCAAGTTCAGCGAACCATGTGACTTAGCAGGCTGAAACTGAAAAATTTATATTCTGAGATGCAAAGTTCAGATCTGAAAACATATACAAAATTCATATTCTGAAATAAGACAAAAGCATACAAAGCTAGATGATCTCCAAAGAAAATACTAATGAAGGTCTATAACTGTGTAGATTAATGTTTACATTGACGTTGGTATATATTTATGCAAAGAAATAGGTATTTACAAGCGAGTCTCGACTCTCAACATCTTTATGGAAGCTCTTATTTATTTAATTCTTTTCATAATGCAACTCTTTGTTACTTGAAGTAATATATGATGAAGAAAGAAAAAAAGGTGGGCTGAGATTCCTGTAAAACGGACTTTCTACTATCTGCTGATGCCCTCATGACATCATACTTTACCAGTGGGACTATTTTCCATTAGAGAGCTGCTTAAGCTAACTTATATTTCTACCAGTCTATTGCTGTTTCGATGACATAAAACATATCAACATGGGCCTCGGGCATGCCATAATCTTCCCCAGTGTGAATGGTTGACATAAAATTAGCTATTATGACAATAATCATTAATCTTATCACAAAAGAATTTTTTAGTTTCAATTGAGTCTAGATTGTTGTTCTTCAGCTAGTCAACTAAGTCGCTATTTGCAATTTGCAATTCATGAACTTCACAAAATTAACATTATTGCAATGAGTTATTTTAGTGCACTCAATGATTTAATATGCCATGCATGATTTTAAATCCTATGAACGGATTTTTGAATTGCTTACCGGCATGATATATTTATATCATAAAATTTATCGGCAGGCATAAAAGTTAATTTAAGATCCTCATATGTTAAATATTAACCTATCTGCCCCTGCTTCTAGACTGAGAAATGTGGTTGGGGAGTGAAGGCCGGTGAAGATATTATGACTGGAGAATTCTTGATTGAGTATGTAGGAGAAGGTAATACTTTCTTAGTTCTAATATTGTGTCGTCTTGTGCCCGTTTCTTCTGGTTCATGGCTATTTTAGTAGGTAAATGATAACTGACTGATTTGATGGTCGAACTTCTGTTCAAATCAAGTTATTGATATCGAAACATGTGAAGAAAGGCTACGTAAGATGAAGGAAAAAGGTGAAACCAATTTCTATCTAGTGCAGATGAATCGTGAAACGTTCATCGATGCAACGTACAAAGGAAACAAGTCACGATTTATCAATCATAGTTGCCTACCCAATACCATCCTTCAAAAATGGTTCGTACTTATGGATATCTATTCCATAACACTACCATTTACTCCCCAGTTGTCATCATTTATTTACATTACTTTAACTGATCGTATTAAGAGATTTATTCCTTGCAACTATTATTTCAGGAAAGACGACTGGGAGAACAGAGCTGCGCTATTTGCTTTGAAGAATATAAAGAAAGGCGAATTTATAACAAACGATTACCAGTGTGTACTTTTTATTTATATTGTTGTCATTCTTCGGGGATTTAGATTTTGCTGACAAAGCACAGACTGGCACTTTCTATACAGTAGTTTCTATTTGCATGCATTTTTGTTTTGTTTTCATTTTCTTCCATACATATCAAGAGAGTTATTCTCATATAGCTTTTTTGTGTTTTTATTAGTTCCGAAGGTTCTTCACACTGATTTGCTTCAGGTGGACCCAGTTTGGCACCACTGATCAACAGTGCTATTGCGGAGAACCAAATTGTAAGCTTTTTCTGGGAGCAAACCATGACCAACATAAGTCTTCAGATGCAGCTATCAAAGTTGTGATCCAAGAGGTTATTCTTCCAAGGGCCTTGAAGGTTTCACATCCATCTTCCAATGTTATTCCAGTAAGTTGTCCCCATTTCAAAATTGCCATCATTCGCATAGTACTTCCTAGTAAGTTCTATAATATTGGTAGATGTTAACATGACGTAGCTTGATCAAATTACAAGTTTGGCCTTCCCTGTACAAGATCTTGGAATTATGTGGATTTGCTACTGTACTACGGCTATATGTTTGAGCTGTAAACTAGTCTGTTGTCCAGACATAATATTCAATCTATTGAAAATTGCTTGTGGGTTTTAACAGTCAACTATGAAGGCAACAAATTTGGAATTGGTTTTGTACCAAATAACCGTGAGAATTTATTTAATCAATGTAATGCATAGAAAATATCGTTGTGGGGAATATATTGCCGAGGGTCCAGAAAGAAACGTATTGGAAATACTAGTAGTTACACCTTATATTGTATGAGGTTTCACATCGGGTTTTCAGCTGGTACATTGGAGCATCTTGATGGACTTGTTAAAGATAATGCAGCTGCGAGAGCCATTCCTTGGGAGGATGGCACCCTAGTCAGTTAACTAGGGTTTTTGGTCAGTTAACCAGGTAGTTTAAGACTTTAAGTCCATAGGAGGTATCTAGGTCCCCTAGCAGTTATCTAGGGATCTTGTTCTGGGACCAAGCAGTACAGAGCCATGGAAAAAGCCCCTAGCTGATCACTAGGGCCTCCTAGTCAGTTACACCAGAGGGATTCTTGGTCTGGGACCAAGCAGTTATCTAGGGTACTTGGTCTAGGACCATGTCAGATAAGCCCCTAGCAGTTATATAGGGCCCCTAGCCGATCCCTAGGGTACCTGGTCGGTTAACTAGGTGGATTTTGGTCAGTTACCCAAGATGTTGATGTGTGAAGTCCTCTCGTAGGTCTTTGAGATGGTTGAGCTAGGTTCTATCCTCGAGGGATTGGCCACCCCTTGTTGGAGTCACTAGCATTTGACCTTAGGAGCATTCAAGAACACGAGATGATCACATCATCTAGTTAGAACCTTCCTTATATGGTGATGATGAAACTTCTAGTTATTGCATGGGACATATGTGGACCACATACCTTGAGAGAGAGGGTTTAGGGGTTGTTACTTATTTTGTTTATCCTTGTGTTGACTTATGGTCATTCCCTCCTTGTTAGCCGTGCACTATGGAAACCCGTCCTTTGTTATCTTTGTGTTGACTTAGCTTTGTGGTGACCCTTCCTTTGTTAAAGCGCCCCCTTTGACTGTGGTATCCTACCCTTCATCTTGTCTTATATGAAACCCTCTCCTTAGGCGTCCTAATATTAAATTATAATTTATGTGGAAGCTTTCCTAAAAGTATGACGTTTAGTCTAACCCTAAGGGTCAATGATCAAATAGAAGGTGGAACCTTCTAGGGGTCGTTGAAAGGCTATAAATATAAGCCTAGCCTTCATTGTAAATGCATCTTGAAGAGGTAACTCAAGATCTGATTTTCACACGAGTGATCTAGGGTTTCTAGCACTCTTGTTTGGGTGACATCAAGGGTTTCATGGCCTCGATTGCTTGGGGGTTCACTTGTCTTGGGCTCTCCTTGCACAATGCTGCCCTTTTTGGGGATTATTACAGTAGGCCGCCTCCTTTTGCTTGGATGTTCACTTGTATTGGGCTCTCTTTCTCAGCGCTGTCATTTTGAGGGCTGATCTCTCCCCGTCCTTCCACACGTGTGAACTGTGGACTATTTGTGGCTGTCGTTTGTTGTTTGAATACTATCCTGTTGTTGTCGTGTGCTGGTGAAGGTTTGTTTTAGGGATGCATTTGGTCCCTTTGGCCAATGTCGACTTGCTGAGGCTGCCGCCCATTGTTGAGGTCTTCTTTGTGGCTGCCGCCCACTGTTGAGGTCTGCTTTGTGGCTGCCGTCTGCTGTTAAGGTTTGTCCTGTGGCTGCCGTTTGGTGTTTAAGGTTTGTTTTGGGGCTGTGTTAAATTCCTAAGGCTGCCATGTACAGTGAGGTCTGTTCTGTGGATGCCATCAACTGATTGAAGTTTATTTTGAGGTTGCATTGTGTCTCCTTGCCTAGCGTTGACTGGAAAAAGGGTTTCTTGGATTGGTAGCATTTATTGATTGCCTCGGTTGATGTTTTGAGGCGGTTCTTGGCTAGGCCGTACCCTCTCTAAGCTAATTTACTTTCTGTTGTACGTGTCTAACCCTATCCTTCAACGCTTTGTTCTCTCTCTCTGAGGTATGTTTATGCCCTTATGTAAGGCCCAGTTTTGTTCCATTTATTGACTTGCCTCTGAGAGGCAAGATCTGATCTGAAAGTTAATTATGAGTACAAGGAAGGTTCTCCCCAACAAGTAAATTATCAGATCTGATTTTTGTTGATTAGATTTTATTACCACTGCTGTCCTGTAGACTGTAATTTTATTTCCTATAGATTGTGATTTTATTTCAGTATTAAATTTTTGATAATTTAAATTTGCATTGTTTTTCTTCAAAAGCCCTAATTTTAACAGGACTTAGGGAATCTACATCTTCAAACAGATTCTTTTTTTCTTCAGGATGGATATTTGATGAAGATCTTTGGTCGAGGTTTGTCATTTCTCTATGGTGGATGGTCAGGCTGACAGTCATTCTATGGTGGATGGTTCTAGTGAATATATGTGGTGATGTTGTATTATTAGTGTCGCTAGGAGGTGGTGTTCTACAAGATGGGGACATACTTGATGCTAGATGGAGTTAACACTTTTCTCATGTCTTTTTTTCCTTTGGTGTTGATGTGTTGTGGTAGCGCACTTTTTCTTGGTGGGATTTCCCTAGGAGATATGACTTGATGTTGTAACTAGACATTACCTAGGGAAATGTGTAATGAATGATGTTAGTACCCTTGTGATGTAATATTTCCTAAGTTTGAACTAGAAAAGGTGGGTACTACACATATTATTGATGATCAAGACTTTTCCCAAGGTTGATGGAGTATTAATCAGATATTGGTCCTTAGGTGGTGCACCTTAAGTTTCAAACTTAGGAAGAGCTTATAATTTGTCATTATATTGTTATCATGGCGGGTTTCACTAAGAAGAACAACTTCTATACATGGTACAACACTTGATGGAACCCCTCCCTTTCCTTAACACACATGTTCATGGTGATTTAATTAGTTGGCGACTAATTGGATGTTGGACTATATTTTAATTAAAATATTAGCCTTTTTGCACACATATTGAGGTTAATCTACCTACCTAGAGGAGGCCCCCTATCCTCTTGGGCTATTTTTGGAAGAGGTTTTTAACTAACTCATATTTTATAATTGTTAAAGTGTCTCAAGGAGTTAGTTAGATAAAAAATATTGTTTTATTGTACAAGGAAGTTGATCTAGACTCTATATAAAGAGTATCCTTTCCTCTTTCATTGTTCATGGTAGGATGAGGGGACTGTTATGCCGCTTTCTCTGGCATACTATATGTCATACCTATTTTTTCGTTTTAGCAAGATGCATTCAAGAGTATTGAGGCCCGTTTTTGTTTCTCTTGGGCCTCCCCTTTGATGTGATGATACATGAGGCGATGATCAAATATATGTCAATGTTTATACTACTATGCCATGCCATGATGATGAATTATATGATGATGTACTATATGATGCTATTGCCATAGTTTATGTATTGGATATTTGATGTGTATGTTTAGGAGTTCACACTTTCAAGTTGACCAAGGTAGTAGATCCTTGATTAACTCATGTACCATTGAACCTAGATAATTCTATGTAGTTAACAAGGACTTTTACTTCCTTCCCTGGGTACATATTTTGGCCATCCACCCATCATCCATTTCACTACATACTTTGGTTGCATCCTTTGCTCTAAGATTGATGAGTTGAACTCTTGGCTTTCCCTCTGTGACCCCTTCACCGTGAAGGCCTCACAGTTTTCCTTTTGTGTCTCGAGAAATGCTTGTGTTGCAACGATGTTCTTTGATGATATAGGAGTCTTGCTTGTAAATCTTTGTGACTAACTATCATTAAGGGGGGTGAGTTACCATGGAGCAATGATCTTTCCTGGATATGATGTATGAAAGCCTTTTCCCAGATGGCACAAAAATAAAGCTCCCAGTCTAAGATTCCTTGTACCTACAAAGTCAAAGAAAACTGAAGACCAAGTCAAAGAAAAGAAAGAAGTGTTAGACACTGAGAGGGGGGGTGAATCAGTGTAAAGCCAATTTTAAAACTTTTCTTAACTTGTCACAATTAACTACCAATTCATTCTACCAATAATCATTTCATAAACATCTTTCATTCACATATCATAAGCATTTGAATCATCAAGAACTATAACACAAAAGAACACAACACCATATAATTTTGTAATCTTTTTGTATTAGTTTTGGTCCGGCTACAACCGTGAGGTAAAATCAGTACCTACTGATACAAAGAGCACCTACTCTTCATCCAGGACCCTGCCTGGTTTTCTTAGACCCTACTAAGAAGGGTTTGAGGTATCCTAACCTCAAAAACAAGACAAGCTTGCTTTTACAATTAAAGCTCACTGTCACATCATCTCATCAATCACATCAACATCACTTGTCTCTTCAATCTGTTTTGCTGTTGATCAGTACTGCTGATCATCTGATCATCACTCTCATCAACATTGCTCATCTAGTCATCAATCACCAAGGTCTGCTCATCTCTGTTGTTGCTGGTCAACTGCTCATTAACACTGCTCATCATCTCTATTGCTGGTCATAAGTCTGCTCATCAACACCTCTGCTCATGAATCTCTGGTCAATCTCTGCTCAAGAAGCCTCCTCAATCCACATGTCAAGTCTGTTGTTTCCATGCCAATTGTCATCTCATCATCTAGTCTTTTGCTGTAGGTGTATCACTGCTATATAAACATCATTGTCTGGTTCACTTGGTTGCTGGTCATGTCTTCTGCTACAAGTTCATTCCATATTGAATCAGTCAAGCATAAAATGTCAAACTACTTTTCAAGCAGCAGTCAATCTTTTTCAAGTTGCTCTTCATATGCATAGGACTGTCATCCTCCTACACTCATGTATGTCACTCAACTTTGTTGCATCATCAGCAAGTTAGGGCTGTCATCATCATTCTCTTGGACTTCAAAGACCCAGGGTGCCATCATCCAAATACTTCATCACAACTTCTAGGGCTATCATCATTACTTAGGACTGTCATCAGCCTAAACTGTGCATCATTCTTGCACTGTATTCCAACTCTCATTGTGCATTAGGACTGCGTCTTTAACTTGCAAAGCTTGAACTCTAAACAAGTCCCAAAACAAGGACTGTCATCACCCTCATCATAGGATTAGGGTAGTCATCTCCACCTTCATCAAGATTAGGACTAGGGTTGTTCAAAAATTCAACACTTAGGCTGTCATCATCATGCATTGACTGTGTATATCTTGTGGAAGAACCCAAAAGATATCACCAACCCAGACTGTCTATGATGCTGTAGAAGAAACTTCGGTGGACTGCTTGAAGACTTTGGAAAGTGTACCAACTCGGATGTTTAAGCCTTCTTCCAAATTCGAACTGTGTATGTATGCTCAGTCAAAAAGCCGTACACCATGTCACGTGGACTGTGGAAGAATCTGGGACTATTCATCCCCAAACACAGCCAATCTCGGATGTATATGCATGCTCCCTTCAATCTTGCGTTGTGCACTGAGTGTGCTGTGGAAAATCTCCCTTTAGTGTCCAAGACTTGGACTGTAAATTGTTTTAAAGCTTGAACTGTGTATGCTTCTATCTCAAGACTGTCACCTTAGTAGTATTCCAATCCTTACACCAACTCTTGTAATAGTGAACAATACAACCCAAACAGTGGCTGAGATTAAACTTGAGATCTGTAATTATTGTTCATATAAACTGCCCCAAAATCCACTTCACCGCAATCTGAGCCTTATTGCAAAAACGAAAATTAATCTGTCAACCCCTAGATCAAACTTCTGTCAACCTTTAGCTGCTGTAAAAAAATCAGTTTTTTGGTTCATCTCTATTACACCACCGAATTTTCTCAGCCAGATCTGAATAGTAGAGAGATGACTTCCTCACAAAAAGAAACAAAAAAATGTTTGCGGATTTGCTGCTGTAGATATCCGAATTCCCTTAGTAGCTTCCTCAGTTAACCCCGAAAAAAAAAAAAAAACACTGCTGCTGCCTTCAAGCTGTCCGAAATCAGAGTTAGAGGTCACCCAATTCACTGCGGCTGCCTCCTCCTGCGACTGCCTCAGAGACCCGAAATTTAGAGCTCCTCCAGCGAATTCACACTCAAAATGAGGATATATTATGTCTTATTTATACACATTCTCCACTAATTTTATGGAGCCGACTTTCAAAAAAAATAATTTTTAAATTTGAATTTGAATTTGATTTTTGGAGCCGACTTCAAGGATAAGGAAGGTAAGGTTTATTAATTTGTATTTTTAGTTTTTAATAGTTGTGTTTTGTCACACATCCTTGTGGTTTTAGGGTGTACTTAAGTTAACCCTTTTTCAAGCTTCTCCCTTACCATTAAAATGGTTTTAGGGTTACCATTAAGCTACTAGGGCTTCCAAGGATGTGCCATGTGCAAGAGCATCATGGGCTTCAAGCTTGTCATCAAATGGTAACATGGACCATTACCAATTTCAATTTTCAACATCAAAGCCATCAAGTGTCATGTCCTACAGACACCACATCAACCCATAACATACAAGCAAGTGTCCAAGTGTCATCACATGTGTGTGGGTGCCTTCATCATGCCATCATACAAGCAATGGACTTCATGACCTTTGCAAGGGCATCAGGGTCTTCATCAGGGGTTCTTCATCCACCAAGTCTTCATCAATAGGTCAACCACATCATTGTTCAAGAACTTAACTACCACACCCTTGTGGGATAGATGATCATCATAAGTGCCACAGACTTCTTCAATGTCTTCATCACCATACATCAAGGGTTCCACATAAGGACATCTTCAAGGTTCAAAGGGCTTCAACATGTCAACCAAGACTTCTTCAAGAAACTTGTGGGCTTAAGGACCATCTCCAAGGGTTCCAAGACTCTATCAAATCATCAATAACCATGCAAACAACTTGTGGGGTTGACAAGCCTTCTCCTAGGGTACCATGACCCTATCATGACATCATCATAGCATGAATGACCACAGAATGGGTCATTAATGCTTCTCTAACCCATCTAGGGTTTCTCCAACGTCCATCAAGGCTTCAGGACCATCTCTAGGGTCTTCAACATCTTCAGCAAAGTGGTGGCATGGTGGCATCAATGACATCCTGTGGGGCCACTGCAAATCCATGTTGGCATCAATGACAATTTCATCAACAAGAAGCAAATAGAAAACTTGGTAATAATTCTTCAAATAAAATAAAATACCAAGGTCTCTAGAAACAAAAGAAGTACAAGATTGAAGAGTCCAAGAAATTAAATGAAGACTAGCCCAAGAAGACAAAGTCCAAGAAAGAGCTAAATCAAAGCCAAAGTTAAAGGGGAAGTCTGATTGATGATGGTTAAGGGGGGGTTATCTCATTACACAACACCCATTTGTGAGACACTTCCCTATTGTTTTCCTAAGTGGTGAAGATCACAGAGATTCCCTTCTTCCTATATCTTGAGTTAACTGAATCTCCTTTGACCAATAACTCCACTTGTCCAAGTTTGGTTTATTCCACTTAATACACCCCTTAGAAGAAACTAGTCCTTGCAATTACTTAGATGTTATCATGGATCTTGTTAGTTTGTAAATCTTGTTTCTCATAAACTTGTTTGAAGATACTTGTAGTGTAGGTATATTATCATGTATAACATGGCTAACTATATGATGATTCACTGTGATGGTCAAATGCATATTTTATGTATTGGTCCACGTGGACACTTTATGCTATTGGTCCACTAAGGACATTTATGATATCAATACATCTTGTTCACTGCCACAGAGATTTCATCGGGTTTTCTTCTGAGTTTCATGGTTTGTAGTGCCAATGTTGTGACTCTGTCTTACCTTACCATCACAAAGTTAAATTGTTACCATTATTTGTATTGATCATTTATGATAATAGTGATTTATCTTAAATGATGACTAAGAGATTTGGTTAAGATTGCCTACCCTAATCATCATGCAAGGTGTTATTATCTAGAGCAATTCTTTCACTAAGGTGGCATTATCCATTGTACTATATAATTGTAACTTATGTTTCAATTAATTGTTGCAACCTCCTTTGTTCATGTTTAAACTTCCTTCACTAGATATTTAACCAATGATTTGTGGTTCATGTGAATTAGATGGATTGTTCTACTTCTTGATGATCACAGGTTTGCAATGAGTTATTTGTAGTAGAGGATCTACTTAACTACCTCAACTAGAAAAGGAGAGGAATTTGTTATCCTCCATGTAAATTTTCCTTTAAAGCTCAACTAGGGATAAACAGTATATTTAATTTGTTACTGGGAAACCACACATGAACTTCTTTACTAGTATGCAGCGGAATATAAAATTCTGAGAAACATTCACAACATCACATATAGACACAGATATTTTGGGTATGGAAACCCCTGGAAAAACCCAAGATGGGAAAACCGATGCAGGAGTCAAATATAGAATTTGTATTGTCAAGATATGGAACTTTTACAACCAACAAGTAAAATACAACCAACCTGGCAAACTGAAAACCTCAGCAAAATCATCGAGCAACCCAGCAGCAAGGAACTGCTGCTCTGCGCAGTTGTACGGCCCTGCGTCAGCAATACAACCTGATGTACGGATTTTGTACGATTCCTGACGTCAGTAGTACGAGTCTGTACGAAAGTTGTACGGTGCCCTTGCTACGTGTAACACTGCTCCTTTGTGTGATCTGTACGGTCTCTTGCTTAGTCTCGGTGAACCTGTCGTGCAGCTGCTCCTTCGTCTTTTCTGCAAACTCCTCTGTCTGACTTCTCTCTGCCTGAATCCTGTCTGTATGTACCTGTGTACATGTCCTCTCCACCAAATCTCCTTTTAACTTTATTCGCTAAGCGAAAACCCTAACCCTTACTATGGATCTATGGATGCGATCCTTCGGTGAGAATCAATGGCCAAGATTAGATTAGCCATTACTTAAATATTTCACTTTTCACTTTAATAAAGTGATTCCATAAAGTCAAAATCAAATTAGAATAATTAAAGTATTTTCCTAAGTAAAAACTAAGGAAAATCACTTTAATAGATTTGGCTTCCAGTTTAATGTCTCTCTAGCATGCAAGGACACATGCAATGCTAGAAGATCTTCCTTGTTGCACTTTCTAACACTCCGTCTCAATGAGGAAGGGATTTGTAGCAGCCCCAACTTATCCTTGAACTTCACAAAATCGTGTCTGCAAAGTGCCTTGGTGAAAATGTCTACCACCTGCTCATATGTCTGTATGTACTCCAATCGAATGGTTTCTCTTTGAACACAATCTCTCAAGAAGTGGTCATGGAACACTGGATTTTCAGATAGCCTAATTCCACTTTGATTGTCACAGTTAACTATTGTAGCCTCTAGCTCACACTCGAACAACCCTGAAAGTAACTTCCTTAGCCACATTCCCTCACAAGTAGCCAAACTAGCTACCATGTACTTAGCCTCTGTCGAGCTCAATGCAACTGACTTCTGCTTCCTGCTGAACTAAGAAATAACCCCTGATCCAATGCTGAAACAACAGCGTGAAGTACTCTTATGGTCCTCTACACATCCTGCCCAGTCAACATCTCTAAAGCCTGCTAACTGTACACTCCCCTGCGCTCATAAACCAATCCATACTCCATTGTACCTCTAATGTAGAGAAGTATGTGCTTTGTAGTTGTCCAATGCACTCTCCGAGAGTCGACCATGAACTGGCTCAAGGAGTTGACTGCAAAGCTTATGTCTGGCCGTGTGTTGATCGGATACATGAGTGATCCGATAAGATGACGATACAAGGTAGGATCAAATCCGTCTGACCCTGATGCATCAATCTTCCTCCAGTTGGAAACTAGAGGTATGGCCATAGGCTTGCAACCCACCATCTTGAATCTCTTCAAGATCTCCACTGCATACTTCCCCTATCCAATGAAGAAGCACCCGTCTCTCTGCCAAACTTCCAAGCCTAGGAAGTAATGCATCAACCCAAGGTCTTTCATCTCAAACTCAACTGCAAGGTTGGACTTGCAGTCACCAATCCGCCTCTAATATCCTGTAAGAAAGAGATCATCTACATATAAGACCAGTATGAGAGGCACCTCACCTGTCAAGAAGTATAGGTTGTGGTCAACCTCACTTTGTTGAAATCCCATCTCCCGTAGATAGTTGTCTATCCTCGAGTACCATGCTCGAGGTGCTTACTTGAGCCCATAAAGAGCTCTATGCAGCTTGCATACATGCGTCTCTTTGTTCTCCACATCAAACCCCTCTGGCTGCTCAATATATACCTCCTCCTCTATCACTCCGTTGAGGAAGGCAGTCTTTACATCCATCCGATGGACATGCCAACCCATCTTTGCTGCTAAAGAGATAATGGTCCGAATGGAAGAATACTTGGCAACAAGGGCGAAGGTCTCCTCATAGTCAATACCTTCCTTATGTGAAAACCCCTTAGCCACGAAGCGTGCCTTATACTTCTTCACACTTTCGTCTACTGCATGCTTCACCTTGTAGATCCATCTAGATCCCACCATCTTTTTCCCTTGTGGCCTCGACACAACCTCCCATACTTGGTTTTTCATGATGGAGTCATACTCCTCAACCATAGCCTCTTGCCACATATCATGTTGAGCAGCCTCCTCAAAGCTAGAAGGTTCAAAGTTAATCAACTTTGACATCAGTGTCATATAGCTAAGTCTCTCTGGTGGTTTGCTCCGTCTCATGGAGCTTTGTGGAGGATCAACCTCCTTGTAATCCTGAACTGTGGACCTAAACCACTTAGGCCTAGGCGTAGCGTCTACCTACTGCGGCTGCTGGATATCCGTCTCCTACTGCAGCTTATCCTCCAAGTCAATGACTGAAGGATCCTGTCCATTGGACTCCCTTCGACTACCAAATGCCCTGTGTCTGTACATGTATCTGTACCTGTACATCTAGATCCTCCAACTTGACCCCTGAATCCTGTGTTGGCTGCTACTCTGGTGGTAAGTCCATAGATCTCTGCAAGGCTCTGTCCTCATCAAACTGGACATCCTTGCTCACAATGATCCTCTTGCGAGCGGGAATGTATACCATCTCCTGTAGATAGTTGTCTATCCTCGAGTACCATGCTCGAGGTGCTTACTTGAGCCCATAAAGAGCTCTATGCAGCTTGCATACATGCGTCTCTTTGTTCTCCACATCAAACCCCTCTGGCTGCTCAATATATACCTCCTCCTCTATCACTCCGTTGAGGAAGGCAGTCTTTACATCCATCCGATGGACACGCCAACCCATCTTTGCTGCTAAAGAGATAATGGTCCGAATGGAAGAATACTTGGCAACAAGGGCGAAGGTCTCCTCATAGTCAATACCTTCCTTATGTGAAAACCCCTTAGCCACGAAGCGTGCCTTATACTTCTTCACACTTTCGTCTACTGCATGCTTCACCTTGTAGATCCATCTGGATCCCACCATCTTTTTCCCTTGTGGCCTCGACACAACCTCCCATACTTGGTTTTTCATGATGGAGTCATACTCCTCAACCATAGCCTCTTGCCACATATCATGTTGAGCAGCCTCCTCAAAGCTAGAAGGTTCAAAGTTAATCAACTTTGACATCAGTGTCATATAGCTAAGTCTCTCTGGTGGTTTGCTCCGTCTCATGGAGCTTTGTGGAGGATCAACCTCCTTGTAATCCTGAACTGTGGACCTAAACCACTTAGGCCTAGGCGTAGCGTCTACCTACTGCGGCTGCTGGATATCCGTCTCCTACTGCAGCTTATCCTCCAAGTCAATGACTGAAGGATCCTGTCCATTGGACTCCCTTCGACTACCAAATGCCCTGTGTCTGTACATGTATCTGTACCTGTACATCTAGATCCTCCAACTTGACCCCTGAATCCTGTGTTGGCTGCTACTCTGGTGGTAAGTCCATAGATCTCTGCAAGGCTCTGTCCTCATCAAACTGGACATCCTTGCTCACAATGATCCTCTTGCGAGCGGGAATGTATACTCTGTATGCCTTCGAAGTCTTGCTGTATCCAACAAGTAACCCCTTCTCTCCAGAAGGGTCCAGCTTCTTCCTAGTTTCAGCATGAACATGACAATAGTAGACACTCCTGTGAAGACTTCCTCAGGTGTCTTCCTCCCCAAAGTTGTGTGGGGACACCTCTTCTGAATGTATACTGCAGTCCTGTATGCCTCGGTCCAAAGGAATAGTGGTAATCCCTGATAAAAAAGCATGTCCTTTGTTGCTCCTACCATAGTCTTGTTCTTTCTTTCTGCCACTCCATTCTGCTGTGGGATATGAGGCACAGTGTGCTCTTTCTTGATCCACTCTGTCGAACAGTACTCCAAGAACTCATTGGAGGTGTTCTCTCCCCCATTTTATGTTCTCGACACATGGATATTCCTTCCTGTCTGGTTCTCAACAAGAGTCTTGAACTCTCGAAACCTCTCAAAGACCTCTAACTTGGCCTTCGAGAAATACACGAGAAATAGATCCAGGTCTTCCTGGAATAGTCATCAATGAAGGTCACGCAGTAACTATAACCACCGAAAGAATGGACACTCATAGGTCTACAAACATCAAAATGCACTAAGTCCAAGGGCTCCTTAGACTTTTGCTCACTCTGTGGGAAGGGCTTCTTGATGTTCTTCCCCAACGCACAACCCTTGCAACGGTTATGCTTCTCTCCTGTACCTGAAGAACTCCAATGATTGCTTGTCTCAAGTGCTTCAGTGCTCCATGGTGTAAGTATGCCACCCTCCTATGCCACAACTCACCCTAACTACTGCTGCTGCTGGCTAGAGGCTTTGCAGGGTCAAAGTGTAGTCTATACATGTTCCCGTTCTTGATCCCAATCACCCGATCCAAGCTCCTATCTGACCCCTTTGGCATGATATACACTCAATGGTCTCGGAACTTAAATTGAAATCCCTTGCCTTCAAGAGTGGAGACTAATATGAGATTCTTGGTCAACCTTGGAACATATAACACATCAGCAAAATTGAGGGGTTTTCTAGACTCCCTCTGAAATGAAACAGTGCTAGCTCCCTGCGCTTGATACCGGGCATCATTACCCAACTCAACGTGGATAACTGTTCCACCCTCTTGTAAGTCCTTGAAGAATCTCTTATGTCCAGTCATATGACTAGATGCTTCATTGTCGATGTACCAAATACTGCTACCTGTGGTGCTTTCCATGCAAGCTATCAAGCAAAACTCCTCATTGAAGTTTCTGCTGAACTCCTCCACCTTTGCAGAACCTGCCATCTGAGTGTTGCTCTTCTTCTTCCTGTCTGGGCACTAGGAGGCAAAGTGTCACTGCTTGTGGCAGATAAAACACTTGACCTTTGATATGTCAAGGTACTTCTTACCACCTATAAGCACTCAGAATGTACCCAAGGTTGTAGAAGGTAAATCCCAAGGTAACAACAGAACCACTTTAAGAAAGGAAGTTGGCTTTCTCCTTCCTAGAGAGGGATCTCTCATTGATTTTTAACAGGGCCAGATATAAAATGAAATAAAGTTTCAGATTGAATTTGTGGTTGAAACAAGGCAAGCATACATTGGACTATGGAGTCACAAATATCCTTATGAAACACATAACTGTTTGCAGGTGAAATTATACAAAGGCAATGTAGCACTCAGTTACAGTCAAAAAGCAGTTTGTCTGATGATAAAGAAGAAATAAGAACAACCCATCAACATAGGGCACCTAAACGATGAATTCTACATCAACTTTGGAAAGAAAGATTGGTGAATACCTGAAGCAATAGCCAGAGCATAACAATATGAATTCTGAACTATTACACACTTATTTCAGATATGAAGAACACACAATGGCAAGTTTAAAAAGAAAGACATGCACATAGGAAAGGAAATAACAGACTGTAACTACGAAATACACAGGAATCTTTGCAGCAACATGCCAGCATTTGGCTCTACAATTTCATTAACAATAGATCACAAAATACATAACACAAAATCTCACGGGTTCCAACCCTGTCTTCCTCTATTGAGGGTATATTTATAGCGTCATAGGCTCCCCAGACCAACCTCGAAACAGAGCCAAAAACGGTTGTAGCATGGGAATGAAAATCCTAACAAATGCTGATATGGCAGACTCGCCATGATCATAAACCAAACAGAAAAGCACGCTGGAATGCTCATGGTAGATCAGTTTGAGAATTTCGACAACTAGAAACCAGGCTCGCTTGATGATAATGACATTTCAGAGCACCTTCAAGCACCCTGCAACAGTTTCATTCATGCCTGCATCTTAACCTGCGAAATTACTTTAAGACCGCAGATCTTACCTCAAGATTCATTCTAGGATGTCGATATGGGGTCTGTGGAAAACGAAAAACGGGCTGCTAGCTTTCTCGAGGTTCAATTTGATCTTTCCGGCCCCACCCTATCCTTTCCGCCCTTTAACTTTTCGCAGCGTTGATTTCCTTAGGATTCATCCTCGGCCGTTGATCTGAGATCAAGCTGCGGGCGCAGAAAATAGAAAGCAGGATCTCTGCTTTTTACGACCAAACTTCTGTCTTTTTCGCTTTCTGCCCTTCAGATTCTTCCCTTTTGATTCAGGATCATTTCGGACCGTTGATCCTATGCCGAAACTTTCCGAACCGTTGATCTTGCGGATCGCAGAACTTCAACTTTTCATGACTAGAATTTTTATCTTTTCGTTTTCCAATTTCCGCCCTTCTACTCCTTTCCGAGCCGTTGATCTTCACAGAAACTCTCCGGACCGTCGATCTGGCGGAAAGCAGAAAGCGGGATTCCATTATTTTTCTAGCCAAACTATTGCATTTCCGCTTTCCGATTTTTTCCTTTCCGCCTTTTTCTTTCCGCACCGTCGATCTTGTGCAGGAGCTCTCTGAAACGTAGATCTTGCAGATCGCGGAAAGCGGGATTTCAACTTTTCACGATAAAATTCTTTCGTATTTTCGCTTTCTGATCTCCGCCCTTTGTTCTTTTTCGAGCCGCTGATCTTTGGCGAAAGCGCTCTCAGTCATTGGATCTTCGAACTGTGGAAAACGAAAATCGGGATTTTAACTTATTCGAAGTTCGATTTTGATCTTTCCGCGCCCACCTTTTCGAACCGTTGATCTTTGGCAGAAACGTCTTGAGTCGTTGGATCTCGTACTGCAGAAAGCGGAAGTCGGGATTCCAACTTTCACAACCAAATATTTTGCTTTTTCCACTTCCACCTCTTTGCCGAACTGTTGATCTATGGTGGAAACTCTCTTGACCGTAGATCTTGGACTACAGAAAGCAGAATTCGGGTTTTATCACTTTTCACTACCGAAACTTGCTTTTTTCGCCTTTCCGCTCCTGATTTTTCCCTGGCGAAAAATATTTTTGGCCTTTGATCTTGTCCGTTGTGTATCCAGGCCGTTCATTCCCTATCATCATTCAACTAGGAGCAGATTCTTTCATTTACATGCATTTTCAATGTCAAAAATCAGATTTTCTTAAGTATTTGGCATTTCGAATCTAGAAATGTCCCTTCAAACATTTGCAGACCCTCATCAACATTCTTTAAGGTCCTATGATATGAAAATTTACAAATCTTATTCCTCCTTTTACTGGTCAAATCCCTTACCAATTGCTTAGCTAAAAAATGGTGCTAACAACTGGCTCCAACTCGGGATGGTATCCTCCCTGCGAGGTAGCAAAGAATCTCGTAAACCAGGTGCCGAATCCATTGGGATGTTCCCAACATTTCAAACCTCAAACTTTTATTTTTGTTTTTTTTGTAAGTAAAAATAAGGAAAAATAGAAACATTGCTACCCCTATAGATCTTAGGGCCTTCTCTTTGGGCTCTAAATCCTTTAGCTCACCATTCATACTGTTTGAAAAGTAAAGAAATATATACAACTATGATACAAAAATTACCTCCTCCCTTAGGACAAGTAATGTTTGAGAAACCTTCCATTGACTAGAACTCCTTTCAGCTTGAGACCCATCTTGATGCTGTAGAATGAAGGCATTCTATCCTCTGTATGCTGCAATGATATAAGGACCTACCCACATGTGATCAAACTTCCCATGTTTATCTTCCCTAGGAGCATCCAACTTCAAAACCAAGTCTTCAATCTGGAATTGTTCTTCCTTTACCTTCTTATCAAAAGTGTTATTTATCTTTTCTTGATGTACTTGCACTTTACCATAGGTTGTCTCTCAACTCATTCAATTCTATGATTTGATTTATTCTTCTTTGCATATGATTTGGTTCATTTTGTTGTTCCTGTAATAACTTCATGACTGGCACTCCCAAAGATGCTGGAAAAACCACCTCAGCTCCATATACTAATTGGAATGGTGACATTCCAATTGCCCTTTTTCTGCTGATTCTGTTAGCCCACAAAGCATATTTTAGCTTTGTATGCCAAGCTTTGTTGTTATCCTCCAACAGCTTCTTAATGATTCTCACTAGGCTTTTGTTTGAATGCAGTAGAATGATTGAGACTAATGTGATACTTGTGACAAAAACTTATCATTCTCTTAGATTTAAAAGCAGGTGCATTGTCTGTCACAATCCTTTTGGGACAATCAAATCTAGCCAAAATATTCTCCTCCAGAAAATCCATAATTACTGCATCTGTGCACCTTCTTGTAGGTATTGCTTCGATCCACCTAGTGACGTAGTCAGTTGCTGTTAAGATCCATCTATGCTGTCCTGAAGAATTTCGATTTATTTCCCCAATAAAATCCAGTCCCCACTGCTGAAAATGTGCTTCTACTGATATTGGATTGAGAGGGAGTGGAACCAATTTCTTCTTACCATCAAAGATCTGGCATTGGTGACATGTAGTAGTCTCCTTGTAAACATCTGAAAATATTGAAGGCCAGTAAAAACCAACTCTCAAAATCTAGTTTGCTATCACCTTCCATGAATGATGCCCACCACAATCTCCCTTGTGAAATTCCTTTATAGTCTGCTTAGCTTCATTCTCCAAGAGGCAATTTAGCAAAACACCACCAGGATCCTTCCAATAGAGGTATTGATTCAGAATACAAAACTTTGCAGCCTTCAACTTCACTGAACTTGCTCTTGTTTTGCTTAACCCTGCAGGAGCCTATAAATTTTGCAACACATACACAATATCAGAATACCATGGAGACATAGAGAAATCAGACATTACCTGCACTCCTGTATCAAGCTGATTTGAATGACTCGTCAAAAAATTGAGTTGTAAGGATTCACAGTTGGAATTGGTCATCATCTTTGCAAGTCCTTGTCCTTTAATCAGTTTGGTGGGCTTAATTTCAATGTCATACTCTAGTAACATAGCAATCCATTTTGCTCTTTTTCCCTCGGGATCTGGCTGTGTGAGAATGCTCTTCACCACATTACTAGGAACATAAGCAATGATATGTGAATGAAGAACATAAACTCTAAAATCTTTCAAAGATTTAATTATTGCATATGCCTGTTTTCCATAATGTCATATTTCAACTCTCCATCTCTTAACACTTTACTAAAGAAGGCTATAGGCTGTTCAACATTCTGACTGTTTTTCTGTAACAAAACTTCAGCAATAATGTGATCAGAAGCATAAGAAAAGATTAGGAAATATTTGCTAAAATTTGGACTTACCAGAACTGGGGCTTCTATGATAGCTTTTTTAATATCCCTGAAGGATCTCCTTGCATCTATTGTCCACTTTATTTCATGGTCCCTTTTTAGCATATTAGTGATATTCATTAATATCTCAACAAAACTAGGAATAAATCTTTTCAAAAAATTTCCCTGTCCAATGAATGATTGCACTTCCTTTTTACTTCTTGGCTCCTCAACCTTCAGGATTGCATTGATTCTTTCTGGATCAATCTTTATACCATCCTTTGAAATAATGTGCCCTAGCAATTTTCCTTCCTCCAATGCAAAATTTGATTTTCTAGGTTTAATGATATTCCATACTTTTTACATTTCAGAAAAAATTTCTCCAAATGCTTAATATGCTCCCTATCAGATCTTGAGTACACAGTGATATCATCAATGTAGACAACCACAAATTTATCCTTTTCCTCTGCAAAAGAAATGTCCATGGCGTGCTGGAAAGTAGCCCCTGCATTCATTAAACGAAAAGGCATTTTGGCATACATAAATGTACCCCATGGTGTAGTAAAGGAAGTCTTTTCTTGATCCTCAGGAAATACTTTGATCTGATTGTATCCTGAGAAACCATCCATAGTTGAAATCCTTTCAGATCCCACCACTTTCTACAAAATATGTTCCATTTTTGGCAAAGGGTAATTATCCTTCAAAGAGACTTTGTTAAGATTTCTGAAATCTATGCAAAGCCTGATTTCACCACTCTTTTTTCTAACAGGCACCAAATTTGCAACCCATTTGGAAAATCTCAGAGTCACGATAATCTTGGCATTGAATACTTTTTTAATTTCTTTCTCAATAACATGCAGCAACATTGGATTAACTCTTCTCATTTTTTGTCTGAAAGGTTTCTCACCATGTTTTACTGGGATTGTATGTTGTATGATAGAAGTATCATACTCTTTAAGGTCTTCATAACTCCAGGCAAAGACATCAATGTATCTTTTCATCAAATTGATATAGTCTTCTTTTTCTTTGATAGACAAGTTTTTTGACAGTTTTATGATCCTTGGAGTTTCTTTAGTTCCTATATTTTTGTCTTCAACAGCATCATCAACAAGCTTCATTTTTGGATATCTAGCAACATCATTTTGATCAAAAAGCTTCTCTAAAGGGATTAGGCCTCTAGGGATATGATTACTCTCCAATTGAACTATATCCTTTCCCCCCTAGTGAGTTTTTTAGCTTTCTGTTTTCAACAATTTCTTCTCTACCCCTTCATGATCTTGGTAGTTTTCAAAATTATCATTTTCACCATCTATCTGAGTATTTACAAATTCACCAGACAACTCTAAAAATCTTTTTATTTGCATATCATCTTCAAATACTTGCCAGTATTTGGAATTATCTGGTATGGAGGGTCTATTCACAATATCAACTTTATACTTTCTTTGGCCAGCAGTGGGGGTTTTAAATAAACCAGCAGCAACAACCACAAAGTCAGCTACTGTGTTTTCATATCTCGGAATCACTCTGATTTTATGCTCTGTAAAATAGTTACCAAACATATCCCATACCTCATTCCTATAAGCCCTCGTTCTAGGATGTTTGGTTTGATAACTGTCATTCACCTAGTTTATTACAAGCTCTGAATCTCCCATGACGTGTACCCTCTTTGCTCCCATATCTTTCAAAGCATTCAATCCTAGTAATAAAGCTTCATACTCTGCCACATTATTGGTACATTCAAAAGTTAACTTATATGGCAGAGCCTTAAAATCCCTGATAGAAGAGATAATATATACACTAGCACCAGCACCAACTTTAGCCACAGATCCATCAAAGTACATGGTCTAGAGACCCTCTTCTTTCTGTTTATTCTCCAAAGCCTCTTGTTTCTTTGCAAACTCTCCCTCCTCCTTAACTTCAATGGATACATGAATTTCAGGATCACAGAGAAAACCATCATTAAAGAAAATGGAAGATCCCAAGTCAGTATCAATAGCATAGACAACATGATTATCTGGTTTTTCTTGCCTGTTAACTACATAAGGGGATATTTTCTCATTATATAACCTTTTATCCCCACCAACCATAAGAATGGTAGCATAAGACATATCCATTTGCAAACTTTCTTTCAATTTAATAGTCCACTACCTTGACAGCAATACACCAAATTTAGGAGGAGTTTCTGCTACAACAACATCCATTACCACAGCCTTAGATGGCATTTTTGTGAAAGTTACCACCATATCCTTAATCAATCCAAGACACTTCAGCTTCCTAGAATCAAAGGAATACAAATCTTTATATGGTCTAGTAACTTCTAGTCCCAAACTTTCTACCACTCCCTTGGGCATTAAATTATGAGATGCACCAGAATCTATCATAGCATTGTGCACAATCATATCATGTACATTTAAACTTAGGTAAAAGGGAGGAGCTTCATCATCATCCACATTTCCAATTTTTGACCCAAAGACAATGGTAGGAGCATCATTTGCCACCTCTAGGATATCTGGTTGAAATTTTCCCTGACTCCCGACCATGTCTGTTATTTTGTCTCTGTAATCCCTGTTTCTTAACAATTCATTGAAAGGAATGGAAATTTTCAATTTTGAGAGCTCTGTCTGCAAGTTAAAAGTGGAAACAACTTTCTCTACATCCACCAATGCTGGTTGTTTAACTTCTGTTGTTTTCTCTATTTTATTTTTTGATTTTTTATATACAATTGGTTCTTTTTGTTTTTCACTTCTCGTTTCTGTATTTTGTTGACTGCTAGAAGGTTGATTTTGATTGGACCTCCCTTTATTTACAGTTGCATCTCTATTTCTCAATTTGATCTTTCTCTGGACATCATCTGTGGTATGCAAATATCCTCTTTGGTATTGCTTTGACTCTTCCTCAAAATCATTATTGGCATCCTCCTGAGCAAACATACTATGCTCTTCCTCAGTGAGGTATATTTCAGAATCCAAGTCACCAAAATGGTGAATATGATTTTTGATAGATTTAGCCTCATCTTCATCTGCAACATAGTTCTCAAGAAAAGGTGGCCTTATTTGCTGATCATCTCGATTTCTAGGATTCCTCATATCTCTCTGTCTAATTTATGGAGGTGGGGGAGGATTGGGCCTTCTGAAGTTTGGGTTTCTGATTTGAGGTTCATTCTGTTCTCTGTTCAATGGTCTATTATCCACAGTCAGCCTATCCATCAATTTCTCCATTGTTTTCAGCATCATTTCAAATTTTACATCATAAGAAGAAACATCAGTAGAAGTAGAAGGCATATTTTCTTCTCTAGCTTTCCTTTTGTCTGTTTCTACTTTTTGCTTTATTTTTCCACTTGCCATCATATTAGTTTCTACTTCTAAAGCATCTTGAAACATAACAGGAAGACTTGCTGATTTTCTCTCTCTCAATAATAATGTAAAGTCACCATCAAAGGCATCAACATAATGGAGTTTTGCAGCGCTTACAAGGGGTTTAATATCAGCAGGAACAGAATTATACACCCTCATAAATCGACTAGAAAACTCATGGACAGATTCAAAACCTCCTTTCTTAAGATTATTATATTGTGAAAGCGCCTGCAAAGGGCTTGTCTTATCATCCCATATTTCTAAGAATGAAATTTGGAAAGCTTCAAATGTGGCAATGGACCTAGCAGGTAGATCTCTAAACGATTTCTTTGCCTCTCCTGACAAACTTAGTACAAACAACCTCATCTTAATATCTGTAATATTCCCAAAAGTGACATGCATGCAAACCCTAAAAATGACATGCATGCAAACCCTAAAAGTGAGATGCATGCGAACCCTAAAAATGACATGCATGCCATCCCAGCATTATTATAATGATGCATGCACTATTTAAGTCTCCCTCTGCATGCATGCAAGTCAACGGCAAATTAGAAGATAAAGTGACCTAATTAGGTCAAAAGATTAGGGTTTTGAGCATTTGAACTTTATAAATAGAGGAGAAAGCAAGAGGAGACTTCACTTATGATTATTGATTATTTTGGGAGCACTTGGATAGCAGCATAGCGTGCAGCACAACAGTTGGGGTTGGAGACGGAGTCTTCAGCTAACAGGATTTCGGCAGTGAAACATCTGTCCTAGTCTTATTCCGGGTAAGCCATACTGGTTCACCACTTGTTCTTCATTTCATTCATCAGTTATATCGCACAGGGTAGAGATTGTTGCAGAGGCACGGTGCAGCCGTAAGAGGGGGTTTTTCCACCAGAAAGCCCTAGTCAGCTATTGGGCCTTCAGATCTCAGTTTCCTTCCGAAACTCAGGCATCATTCTCACCAGTAGCTTCATACTCCGGTACCCAGTGACTATCAGCTCCATCTGAGCTCGTCCGAAGGAGTTATCAGCATTTCCAGACCACAGGGGGCGTGAGCAGCTGCCTCAGAGAACCAAAACGTTTTCATACTTAGAGGGTTCAGAACTGCAGTATATTCCAGCCAATCTCTCCGGCAGAGCAAGGCTATCAGCCCTGCAAATCGGCGGATCCATCGGGCACCTCCTTCCTTGAGGGCGTCACCTTTTTCTCTGATTGGGCGTCTCATTGCTGGAGCATTCACCGGAGACAACAGAGATCAGTTCCTCTCCGATCCAGATCTCAGTACTTGCAGACTTTATCTGCAGCAGTTCAGCCAGTTATCAGTGGTAAGTGTGCATTCTGTCTCACAAACCCTAACCCTAATTTTTCCTATAAAATAGGGATTTTTGCCTGGCAGTTTGTAAGCCCAGTTGTACCCGCATAATTGTTTAGAAATAGAAAATATCGGGATTTGGGATATTTCAGTGGTATCAGAGCATTATCTTGGCCAGCTGTGGGCACATAGCAATTGAATAAAAGTGCATGTTGATACATGCATGTACATGCAAATACATGTCAGTGATGTTGGTGAAGTGCATGTCAGAACAAAGGTTTTTCTCTGCCAACTTGTGAGAACATGAAGACAATGAGAAGGATCTTGACTGGAAATT